>ML259740.1:0-12249 GCA_005239495.1 Nicotiana undulata | reverse complement strand
GAGGGCTGAACCCTCTGCTGAGATGAACTACTAGGACGACGGGGACACTGCCTCCACCCATGTACGAACTCTTCACACTCATAACAACTACCTAAAGCCGGAGATGAAAACTGATGAGAACCTCTGTCACCCTGATAACCACCAAACAGAACATGCATAGAAGAGCCCTGATAAGATGATGCTCGGGCGGAGCTCTGAGCTGGAAGGGCACTAAAAGATGAACGTCCCTGATGAGAATTGCGAGGACCCTGCCCCGACGATACAACATTGTATGCTGGGCGAACTGACTGTGGAGGTCTAAATTAACGACCTCTGTTGGGATGAAATTGCCCTCTGGAAGGGGCACCACTAAAATTTCCTGATCCCCGAGGCCTCGTGAACTCTCTTTCCTCATGATTCTGCCTACGAACCGACTCAATATCCCGAGCAATATCAACAACCTGCTCAAATGTGACTCCAGACACCCTCTCTCTGGTCATCAAAATCCGAAGCTGATACGAGAGACCATCTACAAACCTCCTAATCCTCTCTCTGTCAGTAGGGACAATCTCAGAAGCATGTCTGGCTAACTCAGAAAACCTCATCTCGTACTAGGTGACTGATAATTCTCCCTGGCGCAGCTGCTCAAACTGCCTACGCTGCTCCTCTCTGTGGGACTGAGGAACATATTTCTCCAAAAAGATCGTGGAGAACTGCTGCCAGGTGAGAGGTGCTGAATCAACCGGCCTACGCCTCTCAAATGATTCCCACCAAGTAAAAGCAGCACCCGCAAACTGAAATGTAACAAACGAGACTCCACTGGTCTCCAAAATACCCGCAGTACGTAGTATCCTCTGGCATTTATCAAGAAAACCTTGGGCATCCTCACCCTCTGTACCGCTGAAAGTCGGAGGCTTAAGTCTGCTGAACCTCTCCAACCTACGCTGCTCATCCTCAGGCATAACAGCGACCACAAAATACTGAGCTGGAGCAACCGGCTGAACTGGGGCTGCTCCTGGTGGCTGAATACCCCGTACAACCTGCTCAGGTGTCCGGGGAGCTGGAGTCTGATTGCCTCCCCCGGCCTGAGCTGCAGTGGAAGTAGTGGACATAGCAACTTCCTGAGCTAAACTAAAACACACTGTCAATATCTGAGCCAGGGTCTCCTGAAGACCCGGAATAACAATAGGCATTGCCGGTGCCTGAGCATGTCCTGCTGGAGCGTCATCGGCGGGAACTTGATCCTGAATGATAGGGGGATCCTGTGGTACCACCCTGGCTGCTTCCTGAGCTGGTCCCCTACCTCTACCACGGCCTCGACCCCTTGTGGTTCTGGCTGGTGTCTGGTCACCCTGATCAATATTGCGTGTCCTCACCATCTGTGAGAGAATGAAACAACGTAAGTTTAAATTTCAAGAATCAATAGATTGGCACGAAAGAGTTCAAGAAAATAGAGATGTTTCCTAAAGGTTCTGCAGCCTCTCGAAAATAAGTACAGACATCTCCGTACCGATCCGCAAGACTCTACTAAACCTGCTCATGACCTTTGAGTCCTATGCAACCTAGTGCTCTGATACCAACTTGTCACGACCCCAAATCCTAACAGGTCGTGATGGCGCCTATCGTGGAACTAGGCTAGCCAACCATCACTTTACTACGCATTTATTCAATTATAACAGTTCACAATATAAAAATAAGCATGCAACCATCGCACAAATAATATAATTAAGCCTTAGCGTCCCCATAATATTGTAAACAACCTCCAAGAACTGGAGTCAATAGTCATGAGCATCTAAGAATAATTAAATCTAACTCTGCTAAAACTATAATATGTCTCTGAATCAAATGCTGAAGCTAAATAGGGAAGGGAAGTGGAGAAGTTGTGAACGCTGAACAGCTACCTCGAACTCCCGTGAATGCTCCTATCGAACCTGCATCNCAGTAAAACACCAAGTCACCATGTAGTATTTATCAAATAATAAATTCGAAATCAGTTTTCAGAAATCCCTTGAAAACATGTGAAATACCAGTATATCTCAGTAAAACCCAGTTCGAAAATGAAGTAAATTGTAGTTCGAAGACTTAGAAAAATCATAATAAATCTGCCCCTCGGGCCAAAATCATTTCTAGTAACCGTTGCCCTCAGGCATCTTCTCAATCACTCAGTATCAATCATCACTCAGTATCATCATCACTCAGTATCAGCCCCGCGGGAAATCATCACTCAATATCGGTATCGGCGCTCACTGGGGGTGTGTACAGACTCCGGAGGGGCTTCTACAGCCCAAGCGCAATAATAACATAAGGCCTAAAAGCCTCCCCACCACTCTCCTGAGGCCTGAAAGCCTCCTCACCACACTCCTGAGGCCTGAAAGCCTCCTCACCACACTCCTGAGGCTTGAAAGCCTCCTCACCACACTCTTGAGGCCTGAAAGCCTCCTCACCACACTCCTGAGGCCTGAAATACTCCTCACCACTCAGTCGACACTCTCAATTTGCCCTTAAGCCATAAACATACCGGGTTCTCGACCCAAAACAGTGTTTCATTTTCCAATAATAAGTATCAAAATACTCTGAGTGTCAAAACAAATTATCAGAAATAGACTGAGTGTAAAATCATAGCGTATCAGTGAGGAAAATATATTAACACAACCCTCAAAGGGGAAACAGATCAGCACTAGGCCCCAAACACGGCTTACAGCCCAAATCATATCATAATAAAATAATACTAATTAAGCATAGGCTTAAAAATCGGTTTCGCAACTCAATAGTCGCCTATATACGGAAGATATTTCCAAAGTTCCAACCTTTTCATTTCAAAACCCGTGAAAGGGTGCATAGTCCGGGGTTTCATACCCTCAGGACAGGATTTAAAGACATTACTTACCTCAAAACTAACCCCGGAATTATTCCGCAATGCGCTTGCCTCTCGAATCAACTTCCGAAGGCTCCAAATCTACCAAGTTAAGATTTTTATCATCAACATAGGAATAAATTCCAATTGAAAAATATCGAATTTGGCTCAAAAATCCGAATTCGGTCAAAACCTGACCCCCGGGACCGCATCCCGAAACTCAGAAATTTTTACAAAAAAGTGTTCTTCATCTTCTCACGATTCCGTACATATAAAGAACACCAAAACCGGAGTTCGTTTGACCCCTCAAATCGACCCTTGAAGGTCTCATAATCTCATGCCCCAAAATCCTATTTTTCTACTGTTTTTCATGAATTAAAAGCTGAGATTATGGTCTAAAATCACCCATAAACGATTTTTAATAATCAAATTACTTACCTCTGTGATACCCACTGGTTTTCTCCTTCAAATTTCATCCAAAAAGCTCCCTGTCCGTACCCAAATGGTGAAATAAGGGTTTAAGTCGTGGAGGGTTTAATTATATAACTGCCCAGTTATTTGCTCTCCGAGATCGCAGCCTTGGCCCTGCGATTGCACTAACCAATTTCACAGACCTTCTCGATCGCAGCACTATGCACGCGATCACACAGTGCAATTTCCAGCCAACCCCGCGCACCTATCTTCCTCTGTGCGATCGTAGCCTATTCCACGCGATCGCACTGACTTGTCCTCTTTCTACTCCGCGATCGCACCTCCCTTCTCGTGATCGCATAGAACAATCTGAGACCATAATTAACTCTCTGTGATCGCACTTCTTCACCCGCGATCGCAGTGAACAAAATCACTGTGCACAAAAACCAGAAAACCAGCAATTGTTCTAAGTCCAAATGAGTCCGTTAATCACCCGAAATCAATCTCTAGCCCCTCGGGACCCCAACCAAACTTACCAACATATCCCATAACATCATTCAAACTTAGTTGCACTCTCAAAACACCAAAAATAACATCAAACACCAAATTTACATCGGATTCAAGCCTAAGAACTTTGAAATTTCTAAAATTCACCAATGATGCCGAAACTATCCAAATCAACTCCGTTTGACCTGAAATTTTGCAGACAGGTCCAAAATGACATTGCGAACATGTTCCGACCCCGGTAGCCTATTTTCCACTGCCGACCGGAATCGCCAAAAACTAACTTTCACCAATTCAAGCCTAATTCGAGACCGGACATCACAAAATTATTCTGAACACACTCCTATGTCCCAAATCACCTAACGAAGCTATTCGAGCCATAAAATTCGCATTCCGAGGTCGTTTACCAATAAGTCAACCCTTAGTTGACGTTTTCCTATTTTAAGGCTATTTTTAAAGGCTAATTGACTGAACTCTCACTACAACCATTCGATTTCAAGCCTATCAACTCTAATACATCGAATACAGTATAACCAATCTATATCAACTCAATAACAACAAATAAAAATGCAGGTTTCATGTAACGAGAGACCGGGTCGTTACAGTGAGGAAGAGAGTAAAAGCACGAATGGTGATGCCGTGCCATGTTTCATGATTATTTCATATCGTACATCGCATTGTGAGGAAGAGAGTAAAAGCATGAAGGGTGATGTCATGCCATTATTTACATTTCTAGCATCTACACTGGTTTCCTTACCATTCATTTGTTAAATTTCCTTTTCTTGTCTGCTCTTCATGCTCATTTAACTGCTCTATCTCATTTGTTCCCCTTTAACTGCTCTCGTACCCCATACTTGTTTGTTTATCTCTTGCCTTGTTTTTTCATGCTTTGGGCCGTAGAATAGGACATGTTAACATTGTTTCTAAGTCTAGTCTCGTCACTACTTCGGCTGAGGTTAGGCTTGGTACTTACTCAGTACATAGGGTCGGTTGTACTGATACTACACTGCACTTCTTAATGTTGTGCAGATCCCGCACCCAGACCCCGTGGACAGCGTTTAGGGAGTCACCTTCAGTCCACCCAGAGCTTCAAGGTATACCCGCCGGCGTTCGTGGGACTTGGTGTCTCTTCTACCCTTGGATCTCTTATTGTCTTACATTTTCCGCTAGTTTCAAAGACAATGATGTATTTTCCTTTCAGACTTGTATTTAGCACTCTATAGAGAGTTCGTGAGTTGTGACATCCCGATTTTTTGGGCTTATGCGACATTCTGTATTTACTATTTCACTTAGCATTTTTGAATTATTATTCCATTTCTGCTGTAAAAATATATGAGGTGTCTTGTTATTTCTGTTAAGATGGTATCTAAATGTTAGATTAACTGTACACGTTGGCTTGTCTAGTGGGTTCAACGTTAGACGCGGTCACGGCCTGAAGGGTGGGATTTCGGGTCGTGACAACTACCCTACTGTTACAATGGTTTTAGTACATATAGCTGAAATTTCTTTTCTACTCTTTGAATTTAAGAAGAAAGAAAAATATAAGGATATTGTTGAAGAAATGCAAGAAAAATTCAAAAAATATTTCTTTCCAATTCTCAGATTTAATTAATTGGTGTTGTTTTAAATCCTTCTATTAAGATGGTTGATTGTCACCAATTAATCAATGCTTTATATACTTATATGGAGATTGGATCAACTGAAACCCCAGATAATTTTACTTGTATGAACCATCTAAATGATAATTTGCAACAATTATATATTTATTATGCAAGTATAGTTGATGATGTTGCTCATAATGTAGCCAATTTTAATCCCACTATGCAGTGTACCACTTCTTCAAGTTCTACTACTTTGTATGGTGATGAAATAGTTGATAGTTTTAATATTTTTTCTACATTTGCTACAACTCAAACCAGTAGCAGGAACATTTATGAACTTCAATTCTACTTGCAGAAGCAAAAGGAGATTCGCACAAAGGAATTTTCAGCGTTGGGATGGTGGCGTGAAAGCAATTTCATGTTCTTTCCGCTATGGCTCGGGACGCGCTGAATGTGCCAATTTCAACTGTTGCATCAGAGAGTGAATTTAGTCAAGCAAGACAACAACTAGGATACACCCGTCACTCATTGGGAAGCAATGCTTTGGAAGTTTAGTATGTTTCAGAGATTGGATTAGATCGGAACGAAGAAATCAAGGACGTGAAGATGTTGATAGCCCAGAAGACGAGGAACTTGGAGATATATTAACACATGGTAACCCATATGAATTTAACACTCAAGAAGAACGACAATCAGTTCATATTGATTATGAAGAACTTACTAGGGCAATGCAAAACCTTTGAATTTACTACTTGTCAAATGTAAACCTTTCAATTTGTAAGTTGTAACTTTGAAATGAATTTTGAAATTTGAAATAAATGTTGCACTTGCAATTTATAAGTGCAATTTTTTTTCATATTCATTGTATAATTTATATTTTTTACTTTATATTAATATAAATTACAATAGTTGTACAAAAAATTTTACAAAAAATTATTTTACTGTAACCCGGCCTGGTTAACCCATAACCCATACGATTTAAGTTTTATCTGATTAACCCGAACCCATTAAACCCATTAAGCCTAAGCCCGTAATCGGCCCGATTCCCTACCCGTGCGGTTCAATTTTACCACAACCCGGCTCGGCCCACCCGTTTAACACCCTTACTGTGATACACATATCATTTTTTTCATGTTCAGTTTTTTACTTCGAATTTTCAATTCAAACCACCTCAAAACTTCATCAAATCATCCCAAAACTGAGATTCAAGCTCCTTAAGATGTACCCAATCTATTCTAATAACACCCACTAAAAAAAAGCAAAAATTTAATATTTTTTACTACAAATAGCTAATTGGCTAATATTAGTAATATTTGGCTAATATTGTAATATTTTACGAATTAGTTAATTTTTGTAATGAGCTACTTATAAATGGACATAACTTGTAGTTGTCCAAATTTTAGGGGAATGTACTATACTATAATAGAAACTTATTTACCACTTTTATTTACATTCTATATCTATATTTATTATTTATGTACAAAACCATAAAATAAAATAAAAAAGAAGAAGAAGGAGAAAAAGAAGAAGAAGGAAGATTTCTTAAATTTAGCATCTCATTCTCTCTCCTTCCCCAATCTCCCTCCTTAAAATTTGAATTTCATCTTTTTTCAAAATATTTCACATCTCATTCTCTCCCCTTCATACTTATCATGCAAAATTGGTGCTTCTCTCGTAATGCAAACGAAAATGGCAAAAAATTTATATCTAAAATTGCAGCAACAAAGGGTTTCTCCATTGAATCTATTAAAAAGGTTTGAAAATTTGAATCAATATTTGAAATTTACGAATTTGTGATTTAATTGAATTTGATGTTCTTGCAAATGATGGATATTACACATTGTGGTTTATATCACAATTTTAAGGAAAATTGATTAAGTTTAGAGTTGGGAGTTGGTTTTAGGTAAAATTTCAGACTGAAACTCGAACAAAACGAAGTTGCATAAATTGTATAATAATTGTATGATAAATGTATCATAATTAGTTTACAATTATGTCATAATTGTATTAAAATTGTATCTTACTTTTATCTGATATATCAATACATCTAACAAAACCTGACACAATTTTAATATAATATAATATTAAATCAGATCTTAAGTTTAAAGTTGTGATTGAAAGTTGAAGAATATGAAGGTCACAATTGTATCACAATATTTCAGAATGTATCGGATTTATATCACAATTGTGTATGATAATTGTATTAGTAATGTATCCGGTATTTATTTTAGGTATTAACATATCATATATAAGTTAGATATAATTGTGGTACAAGTATGATACATTTATGATATATTTATATTTTAGGTATTGATGTATGAGATACAATTCTAATATAATTTTAATACAATTATCATAGAATTCATGCAACTTCTTCTTCTTCAAGTTTCAATCTAAATTTTCACCTAAATCTAACTCTATACTTAACCAATCTCCCACAAAATTATAAACTCCAATACCAAATTTAAAGCTTCAAAACTTTTTAATTTAATATTTAGCATCCATATTAATTTAAATTAATCTACTACTTATTTTTCTCATTAATAAATTAGCGTACAGTAAACTTTGTGTGTTGATGAGCACCAAACATTATGTGTGATTTTCATCGTACAAAATGGGCGACCACCGTTAATTAAGTGAAAAGCTACGTAAATTGGCAGTCAAATTTGCATAGAACATGAAGGAGAGAGGAGAGAAGGGGGAAAAAGGAAGCATATAATTGAATCTCTTAATTGAAAACATCAATAATAGGGTGAGAGCTTTTAAGGGGGATCGTATATAAATTGTTAAAAAAGTTAAGATAATTATTGAAAACTGAAAATCTTTGAGAAAAAGTGTTTAAAAAGTTTTTATTGTTAAGAAACTTAGATCAAAGTAATGATATAAAACAAGAAGGCAGAATACATAACTGAAACCGTAAACTTGGCCTCTTTTGTCACTTGGACACCTAAACATAGAGTTGTTCCTATCACGCCCTTCAACTAAACTACATCTGTGTCAATTAGACACTTTGTAATGACATGATTGAGTGTGTGGGGATCGAAGGACGCGTGAACATGAGAAAAAGTTTGTTGATTATTATTATATTCCAATTAAAGCTAACTTTTACCCTACATTCTATTTCTCTTCTTCTTCGCGTGAACCCATCATTTTTCCTCTTAATATTTTTTAAAAAAAAAGTCTAGTGTACATGGATTTGACTATTCTCATTTGGAATGATTGTTCTCTTTACACGGCACTTGTAAGCCACACCAACTTAGATGAGGAATAGAGAAAATATCGTGATATTTCAGTGAAATCGGAATAAGAGGAAGTGAGATGAACTTGAACGGGGGAAATTTTCAACGGGCTTTTTAGGGCACTAAGTCGCCAGAGTCGACGGTCAGGTTTTCCATTTTCTGAAAATGAGTTTTAATTTGTTTGGGGGGTTAATTCTATAAGGTGGAATATTTTAATATTTTAGAGGCAATATTAGTACACGCATTTAATTTTTATAAAACGTTTTCTCAGATGGTCTACGAAGTGTCTAATTGGCACAAATATGGTTTAGTTGAAGGACCTGATAGGAACAACTCTATGTTAAGTGTTCAAGTGACAAAAAAAGCCAAGTTTAAGGGTCCAGTTATGTATTCTGTCAAACAAGAAATTAGACAAGAATGTAAGAAACAAGAGAGGAGAGATTCTTATTTCTTCCATGTATTCAAGTGTCTATAATGTGATGCCCAAACCCTCTATTTATATGATGATATTTAGGTAATACAAAGGGATGTCATGAACATGATATTAATTATCGAGATCATGGGTGTGATGACCCTAAAGGTCATCTCGTGTAATTTTAACTAAATCTATATTTCGAGGCCTCGAAAGCCTCCGTTTATTTCACCTCGATGTGCGTGCACGTCCCGGGCACGTAGCCGGGAAGCCTTTATGTGGAAAACTAATAAAATGTTGAATTGTTGATAATTAATTGAATAAAGTTGACTTTGGTCAATATTTTTGGTAAACAGACACGGACCCGTGATTTGACGGTCCCAGAGGGTCCGTGGGAAAATATGAGACTTGGGCGTATGCTCGGAATCGAATTCCGAGGTCCCAAGTCCGAGAAATGAATTTTAAAGAAAAAAATTTTCTGAAAAATATAAAGGTTTTTTAAAAATGAGGATTGATGTGAAACCTGTGTTATCGGGCCCGTATTATGGTTACGGAGCCAGGGACATGTTCAATATGGTTATTATGTACTACCTGTGAAATTTGGTAAGAAACGGACTCAGTTTGATGTGATTCAGACTAAAAATGGAAAATTTGAAAGTTAATGAAGTTTTGAAGATTTCTATAGATTTTGGAGGTTTAATTCGATGTTTATGATGTTAAATTGGTGTTTTGATTACCTGAATAAGTTCGTAGGATGTTTTTGAGGTTGTGTGCATAGTTGGTTTTGAGCCCCGAGGGCTCGGGTGAGTTTCGGGTAGGTGTCGGAGTGCAAATGCCTTAGAAAAATTTGGTGTCTATTGTTGTATCTGGTGCCCAGGTCTTTTGACCTTCGCGATCGCGGTCCACTTAGTGCGATCGCGATATGCTGTTGGGCAGGAGCGAATATTAAGCCTACGCGATCGCAGAGATCAAGTCGCGAACGCGGAGCTTGGGGGTAATGCTCTACGCGAACGCGACGCGCCTCACGCGATCGCATAGTGCAAAAGGGGGTCTGGGGGCTGGGTAGTCAATACTCTCTGCGAACGCGATCCCTGTGTCGCGATCGCGTAGGTTGAGCTCAGTAGTCTCTGCGATCGCATCTCTTTCTTCGCGATCGCGAAGCTTGTACGTCAGCCACTCCGCGATCGCGTCCCACCCATCGCGATAGCGTAAGGTAAAAACGCCCAGTTATATTTTTAGGTCCAAAAACAGAACCTATTACGGGATTTCATAATTTTGCACACCCTTCTTCTTCTCCACACCTCCTTTGGACATTTTTGAAGAGCTTCATCACCATAGCTTCACAGGTAAGCAATTCTAACTTTATTTTTGTAACGATCTGGCCGGTCGTTTTGGGTAGTTAGCGCCCCGATCCCCTGATAACTGTTCCTCCCTTGTCTTATTAGGTTAATGGAACGAGTCGGAGCGTTGAGTGATGAAAATTGGAGTGTTTTTGGACATATAGTCCTTTAAGGTGAGCTTTGACCTTAGAAATTGGGCCGGAGCGGGAGCTGTGTGAAGACGGATCCGGAATGGAAATCCGTCGACTCCGTCAGCTCCGTTGAGTGATTTCGGGGTTGGGAGCGTGTTCGGAATGTGTTTTTGAGGCCAGACGTAGATTTAGGCTTGAATTGGCGAAAGTTAGAATTTCGGCGATTTCGGCCGATAGGTGAGATTTTGATATCGGACTCGGAATGGAATTCCGAAAGCGACAGCAGGTCCGGAATGTCATTTATGACCTGTGTGCAAAATTTGAGGTCATTCGGACGAGTTTAGACGTGGTTCGGCGTCGGAGGTGAATTCTTGAAAATTCCTAAGTTCCTAGGCTTGAATCTATGCATTTTTGGATATTTTGATGTTAGGGGACGTGTTTTTAAGGCTCGACTAAGTTGGAATGAGGTATCGGGGTCAGTTAGTGGTTTCGGTTGAGGTCCCGGGGGCCTCGGAGTCGATTCGGATGTTTAACGGGAAGTTTGGATTCAAAGTGCTGAACCAGATCTGTATCTTGTGTTCCGCACCTGCAATGGAATTTCCGCAGGTGCGAGCACGCAGGCGCGGGACTTATGCTGCAGGTGCGAAGCCCCAGTGGCTTGGTCAGGGATCGCAGGTGCGACCTGGGCTCCGCAGGCGCGACCTTCCTATCGCAGGAGCGGTCCTAGTGGCCTGGTCAGGGATCGCAGGCGCGACCTTTCTATCGCAGGAGCGGTCCCAGGGCTTTAAGTGATTTTCCGCACCTGCGATGATTATTCCGCAGGTGCGGGACCGCAGGTGCAGTTAAAGGGACCGCAGGTGCGGAAATCCCTATTCATATTCTAAAAATCTGAGGGTTATGTTATTTCACCATTTTTGAGTTGTGGGAGCTCGGGGGGGGAATCTTTGAGAGGATTTTCACGTGGGTAATCGAGGTAAGTGATTTTCTACCACCATAGGTTAATTTCCGCGTTCCTAATCTTAAATCCCACCCTTAAATTCATGATTTTGAGTTAAAATTGGGGGAAAATGGAAGAAACTTCTTAGACCTAATTTTGGGGTTTTGATTGGGTAATTAACCTCCGATTTGAGAGATTTTCATATGGTTAGACTCGTGAGCGAACACGGGTTCAGAAAATATAAATTTTTCCCGATTCCGAGACGTGGGCCCGAGGGGCGTTTTGGTCAAATTTTCTAATTTCGCGCATTAGATCTGAATTAATTAGTTATTTCGATTTCTTGAATTTATATTTATGTTATCCCATAGAATTGAATAGATTTGGGCCACTCGGAGTTGGATACTCATGGCAAGAGAGTGATTAGCGGTGTATTTGCACAGTTGAGGTAAGTGGCTTGCCTAACTATGTGTTGGGGAATCTCCCTTAGGCATTTTTACTGGCTTTTCCTATAAAAACCCCGTGTACGTGAGGTGACGAGCGCGTGCACTGGATATTTTCACTGAAGTTCCTTATTTCTTTCCACACAATGCTTTCTTTCCAACTCTATCATTACTGTTATCATTAAATTGCATAATAACTTAAGATTTATCATGGTAAATTGATTTCTAACTGATTTCCAATCGTTACTATTCTTTGAAACTGATTTAATGATTTTTCTTGAGATTTCCAACTGGTTTTCCCTCAAACCCTTAAAACTACGTTATTTTGGGAGATTTAGTTATATTACGTATAAATACAGGGATTGCGGGCATAGACATGAGCCTTTCCCTCATTTTGCATT
>ML259739.1:726-114038 GCA_005239495.1 Nicotiana undulata | reverse complement strand
GAGGGGACATGCCGTGCTGATTGTTTATTATTTATCACATGAGGGGACATGCCGTGTTAATTGTTGATTATTTATTGCACGAGGGGACATTCCGTGCCGAGTGTTATTATTTATGCACGAGGGGACATTCCGTGCCGAGTGATTGCGAGATTATGCACGAGGGGACATGCCGTGCCTTTTGTTGTTCATTATCTGTCCTGAGATGTTAAATTCCTGCTTTTTACTTTTTACACTTCCGTTATTACCATACTCTACTGTGCTAGCATTTTGTTGCCCCTTTTACCCCCAGCATGTTCTCCTCGTATCTGTTTTACTTGCTTATTTCCGTCGATATTTTCCTGTTATTATATAGGATTGCACAGGTACATATATTGTTGTCGGTCCTAGCCTCGTCACTACTTTGCCGAGGTTAGGCTCGGCACTTACTCAGTACATGGGGTTGGTTGTACTGATGCTACACATGCACTTCTTTATGTTGTGCAGACTACGTAGCCGGACCCGGTGGTCACTGACGGTCGGAGCATTCCATCAGTTCATACAGGTGATATCGAGGTAGACCCGCAGACGTTCGTGGGCCTTGGCGTCACCTTCTACCCTTCACTTTCAGCTCTGTCTTATCTTATAGTTCAAAGACAGTCATATGTACTTTTTTTCAGACCTTTGTTTTAGTAATCTCTTAGCCAGTTCGTGAGTATGTGACACCAGTTCTGGGATTTGTATATGGGTTTTATTTCTAAGTTGCTATATTATTTTTGGTAATTATTTAACCTTCATATTGTTGACCATCAATGCCTTAGTTATCTCGTTCGTTTTAGTTGTTAATGAGTTTTATTTAGTTCCAATGTTGGCTTGTCTAGCGGGTTCAACATTAGACGCAGTCATGGCCCGAAGGTGAGATTTCGGGTCGTGACAAATATACCAATAAACATCAACAAAATGCCTTAGTTTCTCAATAAATTCTACAAAAGACTAAGTTTTAGAAGGAGATAAGTTGGTAAAATACCAACTTATCACACGGGACTAAGCCTTGTTCCGAATACGAGACTAAGAATTGTCTCTTACATCATTCTCTTCTCTCGAGCTAAGCTTTGCCCTCAACTTCACACAAGACTAAGCCTTGTCTTGTTGCTTCTAGCATCATGCCTCTGCAGCTCATGAGCTGAAATATAGCCAACTTTTCTGAAGGCGTCATAGTCTGAAGGCACCAACCTCATAGCCGGAAGACATCATGCCATGGCCTGAGGATCTCTCAAACTTGCACATCATTATTCAAAGGTGTCATGGTTTGGAGGCACCATTTTCATGGCCCGAGAACATCATTTCATGGCCTGCGAATCCCTTACCACACAACTCATGTCCCAGGACGTCATGGTCTAAGGACGTCATCCTCAGCCATTCAAAGACAATTATTATGGTCTGAAGGGAATTTACATCATGTCTAATTTACGCAAAGTTATACGCATATGCTTGCAGTACATCTTCTGATTTGCAGGTGACCTAGTGAGTAAATGTTATCCCAAAAGGAGCAATCCCGCTCCAGTTCCTTCAGATTAATTAAAACTTGACCGCCCACCATAACCATTTCACCTATTCGAAACCTTGTATCCGTCCTTGTGACAACTTCATCGGTATATTTCGCCGGTGGATACAGAATTATACACGGCCTGATTCCTGTAAAACTAGGAATATGTAGGCATCTCAGAAACTAGAGTGCAACCTATATCTCTCAGATACCTCTATGCAGTTAAAATTGGCCATCATATCTTTACCCGACAACTCTTTCATCTTTTCCGGGTAAAAAGGGGCAATTGTTGATACCCAATTTTTCCCTATACTCTAGCTCTCCTCTCTCTTTTGCGATCTTATGAAGGCTTAGGGAAGTTATGGCTGCTGCTATCTCTCCCCAGCCTTTGGCTGTGGGAGAGTTAATTCAAAATTCCAAAGAAAAAATCACAAAAAATAATACAAAGCAGTCATACGCTGCCCAGTTACGTTCAAGACAATCTGCCGCAACTACGTTCAAAGTCGAGTTGTTTCCTGTGATAGTCGAGCATGGCGAACCAATGATCGAGTTTACTATGGATGATGTTAATGAATTCACAAGAGAAGAAGGACTGCATCAAGCAGTAATCATGAAGTTCTCATACGAAAAACCTGATTTACAGGAATTTCGAAAAATATTTTCGTCGCAATTCGATGTTCAAGGTCGCTGCAATATTGGGCTACTGGAATTTCGTCACTTATTGATCAAATTTGATCTTTATAGTGATTATGTTCACTTTTTATCAAAATCTACTGGTTATGTCAAGGCAAACGGGTAATGATTCCTTTTTTAGAACATTCCCATGGTCGTTAGGATTCAATCCAAATGAGGAAACGTTTATGGCAGTCGTGTGGATTTCTTTTCCAGGTTTGCTGCCTAATTTCTTCGCTAAGAGGTCGTTAATGTCTATAGCTTCAGATGTTGGTAAATCTCTTGCTGTGGACAAGGCGACGCAAGAAAGAACACAACCTAGTGCGGCTAGGGTCAAGGTAATTCTAGATTTGCTCGACAAACATCCTAAGAAGGTTAAGCTTCAGATTGTGGACAGAATTTTGGGTAAAATAATTGTTTATTACCAGGAGGTGGTGTATGATAATCTTCCTAAGTATTGCACTTATTGCAAACATCAAGGACATGACGAAAAGGTGTGTCGAATTATGATCGACCAAGCTGGAACAAATTAAAGGTGGTGACAGAGGAGCACGTCTTTGACAGTAATCTGCCTGGTAAAGAGGTGGTTAATGTTGAAAAGCTACAAGGGGATGCAAGGGATTATTTGAATGCTAAAAGGGCTGGACAAATAGATAAGGAATTATCAGAAAAATATGGTGATCAAGGAGGTGAAGCAGCAGGGGAAAAACGACCTGAAAATCTGAACACTGATCGAGCAGTGACTAATGTTCCTGTAGCTGCTGTTTCAAAAATTGATAAGGGTCCAGGTAAAGCTTCAAAGGATGTCCCTGCTAAGGCAGCACTAGCGACGATCTTAAACGCAGTTAATCCGGTGGTGCAGGCCTATGATGAGCTACATGTTTCTAAAGGTGCAATCCTTATGTCAACTGATGCATGCTTAGTTGATAGACATGCTGATCGAGTTGATGCTTCTGCACAATTTGGTAGGGAAAAGGATGGTATGGCAAAGGATGCTCATCAGGTATTGCAAATTGAAGAAGGAAATCAGTGTAGTAATGGGAACAATACACGAGATGTTCCTGCTAAAACGGCCTTAGCGACGATTCTTCATGCAGTAAATCCAGTGATGCAAGCTTATGATAAGTTGCATTATTATAATGATGCAACTGTTGCATCAACTGCTGTAGATTTAAAGGAAGATATTGATCGAATTGATGAATCTGTGCAATTTAAGATGAAGGCAAGTGGTGATCGAGGTGATATAGGGTAGATTTCAGGTGTTGAGACCACTGCTACAGCTGCTGTTCGAGATTCCGCTGGAATTCTTAAAGATCCAGCTGTTGCGCAAATTATGGAAGCTGGGCAATTTCAATAGATGTTGAAAGATAGTGCAAAAGATGGAACTGATCGAGCTACCACTGCCAAGTATCATGCAGTAGTAACAGTTGGAGGACAGGTTGAGAAATCAAATTTTGGAGGTTCAAGACATGCCAATGCACTTCATGTGAGTAATGTTTCTCAGGTGTTAGAGGGGGAAAAGCAAGCTGTTGGAGTAGTTAAAAATCACTGGAAAGTGGTGAATAAATCACCTAGCAAGAAGCAAATTCCAAGTCTTGAAAACTTATCAAAGGCTATTGGAGTTTCAAACTCTTTTGATGCTTTGGTGAATGAGGATGAGCATATTAATGAGGAGCAACAGATGGATGACGACACACATTCAGTAGTTGAGAATTCTAAACTCGAGGCGCAGCGGCACATGGAGGTTAACGAGCAGGCTGGTATTCACTCTCCTGTGATTGATCAAAAGTCAGCTAGTGTTACAACAGGTCTAGGTGCTGAACAAAAAGGGCATGGGCAAACTAAGGTACATCAGGTTACACATGAGAAGGAAATATCTGGTGCGATAAATGGTGATCGACCTACTGTTACATTGGGTAAAACAGTTGATAAATCAACATGTGTGGAAGCTAAAGATGATACTCAGCTCATTACTCATCAATCTACTACTGGTGCACAAATAGCTCCTTTAAAGAATGGAAGCGAGCAGGTTGTGCAAAAGGAAGATCCAAAAAGTGCTGATAGGTATAATGCATCTGTACAAAGTGGTAACGCTAAGAGGGGTAAGGCAGATAGTGCTCGAGGTCAAAACACTGGGAAACTTGAAGCAACAGACAACCAATCCCACATCTCGAATGCACCTACGCTGCATTTTTCCAATCCCCACGTAGAACAAATCATCAAAGACGCTCAAAAAGCAATGATGATGAAGTCTACAATGCTTAAACAACCTGTGGTCACGTTGAATACCTCTGTATTTGAGGTGCCTTCACAGTCAGTAGAATCTATGGGGGAATTCGAAGGTGAATCTGGGCAGCTGGTGTTATCTACTGGGAATAATAATGATGTTATACAAGCAAATGTGAGAGGGATGGCTATCAAATCCAAGTTGTGGGCTGATCAACGAGAGGAGGACGATGAAGAAGATTGGGGTGATGGTTTTGCTGGGTACTCATCGGAGGAGGCAGATCATGACGATGGTAAGGACAGTGCAGGTGAAGAATTTGAGTCGTTAGCACTGTCTAAACCAGTTGGTACACCAACAACAAGTCACAAGAGCAATTTGAATGTCCATGCTCCAGTTTTTCTACCCATAAATTCTCCAAATCGATGCTTGACTCAAACTACAGCAACACAAACAAGTCACAATGTTCCAGCTGCTATGGATCGAACAGCAACAACTATCAAATCTGGACAGCAGCAAATTGAGGTAACTAGTCCAGTGTTGGACGCTGTTATGTTGTGAGCTGGGAAGCAGCAAAGCTTTCCAACCAGTCCACGTTTGGAGGCTGGGCAGCAACAGTTAAAACCAAATAATTCAGAAAGTGCAACGGGTGGTCGAGCAGCAACAGTAACAGCAAAAACTGGGCAGCAGCAAATTGTGACAACCACGCCAAATATTTCACTAGCGGAGAGGCAGCTCTTGGTTGCACTGGTAAGTTCTAATCCCTCATTGAATTCAGGTCATCAATTAAGCACTGGACATACAATGAGGAGCAGGCGCAATACACAAATTGTTGTTCAACATCAAGACATGGCATCCATGACAAAGTCACAAAATTCCAATGCTTTGATGAACAAAGGTTTTGCTCAAGACGTGCCAAATCCGTTGATTGTGGGCAGAGACACTTATGAAGAGAGTGAATAAGATGATATTTTAAACCAATGTCGTGCAGAGGCAGCAAGAAAAGGTGATTTATCACCTATGCATAGCGGCAAAAGAAAAAAGACACACACAAGAGAAAAAAGCTGGGACGGCAGGGTGACTGAGGAATCAAATATTAGGCGACTTCCTATGAGAGTTGCCAAGCAAAAACAAGTTGTCCCAACCACATCTACGAGATCCAACCGGTCAAAAAAGAAGTCATGAATTTTGAAGACATTTTGAAGAGGTGTGATGAAGATGAAAAAGAAGTACAAATTGAAGAAGCTACAAGTTTGGATAAGAAGGGACAAGATTATAATTCCTACTACATTTTATTTTATCACTTTCTTAGTATTGTCAATTGTAATATCATCACAGAGTATGTTATAAACTCTGTGATGATCATAGAATATTTGGTTCTTTCTAGTTCTTATTTTTTACATGCATGCAAATAGGTGAGGCTTTTTTACGCCTCGATAGGACTTAGTAAGGTAAGGTTTAGCCCTGTTTGTGTTGCTTTAGGCCTATGCCTTTGGAAAGTTATCCATTCGGCTATGAGATTATATGCTCTCGTGAGACTTTGCCGGCAGCTACACCATGACTCCTCTACATGAGGCTGCCATATAGGGCATTGTGAGGCGCAGAGGAGTGATTATATAGTCGAGGCATAAAGGCAACGCTACGGGCGCTATTGTCCCCCTTATTTGTACTCTTCCTATGTGGCTCTTTTTTCATTTTATTATTAATAAAACTAGCCCTAGGCTCCTCGCCTAGTGGATTTGCTTTTAAAAAAATTCCCTATATTATTTTAAAAATGAATATCTATTTCCAAAATAATGCATGAGCATCAATTAGTCTTTTTCCACAATTTTTTTGTAATTTTGAAGGATTTTAAATTAATTTATTTCATCATTTTATTATCTAAATAATTACTAATTGCATCACAAATAATTTTATAATAATTTATTTGCTTAATTTTATCATTTATATCTATATTAAATTTTTATTATTTTATGTATAATTATATTTACATCTTTAGGTTATAATTGCAATAACTTTGCAATAATGGCTCGTGCATGCATAATTACTTTATTTTTGCACAAAAATAACTTTTTATATTTTTGTAATATTAAGTAATTGTTTTAAATCATTTTCATACAAAAATAGAATTTTTCATCATTTATTAACTATTTTTATAAACTATTTTATCAATTTAAATGGGTTTTAAAATATGACCTCTTTTAATTGAATTTTCGGACCTACCCAGCCCAACAACTATCAGCCCAATTAAACTAACCCAATAACCCTGATCCAATAACCCGCCCCAGCCAGATTTAATCCTGGTCGTTGATCTCAGAAGATCAACGCTCCCGGATTCACCTTTCATTTTAAATACACCAAACATCCTAAACCCTACCCCATTTTCCAAATCTGCCGTCCTTGAAACCCCTTCTTTTCTCTCTTCTCTCTCACTCCCCTTCTAACCCTAGACCGCCGTCACTGTTATTTTCATGGGGTTTTTTTTTCGATTTCAGGCCTTATCCGGCCTCATCTCTCTACCGGTGTTGTGATTCTCATGCTACTTGAGGATAATATCAAAAGATTCGAACCAGATTTGGTTCAAATCTCTCATTTTCTTGATTAATCCATCTATGTTCACCCCTATGTCTGTGAGTACTACCGCTTTTGTGTTTTTATGGTTTCAAATCTCTGGTTCAAACCAGATTTGATTCACCTCTGTTCTATTTTCAAAAACCTAGTTATTTTTGGTTGAATCCGTTTAGATCTCTTTAGATCTGAAGCGGTTTTGAGTTTGTTTGGTATTTATCATTTAATAATTTCTGTTTCTACTATTATTTTTAACCGATTTTTACTTTACCCTAAAAGCTAGGGTTTTGATTTTTAAGGGATTTCTGCAAAAATGATTGAAAACGTTTGAATGTTTGACTCCGATTTTCTTCTTTACCTTTTTAACTGATTGAGTTTCATCTCCATGTCTTTATGTATTAGGGTTTCTATTAGTTCGACTTTTTATTTCACTATTCTCTCTCATTTACTTTGGCTCTATCAATTAAAGTGATTAATTGACTTACTTGCTTAATTAGGGTTAGAAATTGTGCTTTCCATTAATACTGATATTTCCTTAGCAGATTTTTACCTTATGTGTGTGATTAATAATTAGGGATACTTACCTTATTTCCCTTTACTGACATGATTTCTGGGCTTTGATTATTATGGCTGACCTATAAGTGATCCCTGGACTTACAACTTACCTTATTAAACCTCAATCTTGTCTGCTGATTTATTCCGTGTGAGATTCTCCTAAAATTAAGTGATACTTACTTGATTCTGTCCTATTAATTAATTTGTGTTAACCCTAATTGACTGATAATCTGATCTCTATACCTTATTTGTGTGCAAATTGATTTTCATACCTTATTTGATTTTACTTTATTGTATGCTATAAAACCCTTTCATTGTTCTGATTTAAAACACACGAACACCTACCTACACACACAGACACACTTTACAACTTCTTTACTGAACAATTCTTACAGTTCAAAAACTCTCAAAGTTGTATGTTCTCTCTTAAAACTTGAGTTCTTTCTATCACTCTGATTTGCTGCACTGTTTAGCCGGCTGAAAGCCAAGGCTAGACTCTTTGGATTCCAATTGCCATCACAATCCTGTTTACTTTCTTATTCACTGGTATGTTTTAACTCCTGGTATCCTATTTTTGTTCTATGTGCTTTTATTTCCAACCCCAGCATGCTTGTGTGATCTATGATTCTTGTTTACTTCTTTCACAATTTGCATATTTCAGTTCCTGTTATCTTATTCCGTTTTATAGTTTATTTCAAACCTCAGCATGCTTCTGTTAGGATATATACCTATATGATTCTACCTAGTGATAATTTCTAAACTAAGTACTTCCTATAATGTGAAACCTTGTTGATTCAGTTGTATGTTCTTTGTCTTGAGCATGAATAGATATTACAAGTGTGCGGTCAATTCTGTCTGCTAAGTTCCCTTTTGTGATACTAGTATGAGTATTTAGTCTGAACAAGTACCAATCTACTTGAACTATGTGCTGAATATAGATTCTATTTGTTTCCTGGTACAACTCTGTGTAATCTGAATTTGTTTGCTTCTGGAGACTAAACTGTTTTCTAAAACTGTTCCCCTACTCTTTGTATACTGGTTTGCAAACTTCAACTCTTAGTTACCTAGGTTCCTACCACCCCCAGTGTGAGCACTGCCTAGGGTCCTTGAGACTCCTCCGAACTCTGACACACTGGGCTTGTTTTCCAATCTTTTACAAATTGTTGTTCCTCTAAGTAAGGTTCTGGTGTGGGCATTACCCGGGGTCCCTGAGGCCTTTAGGAACTTTGACACACTAGAAGCCCAGTTTTGTGTATCATGGATGGACCACCATTATGCTTCGGTCTGCTTTGCTTGAACGCATGTTCCCAAGTTTATATTTGGCATATGAAGGCTCCCTATAGTGTAATAGATATTGCTAGGTAATTTATTCACTATTGGGCTGTAATAATGTGATAATCTCTGTAATAAATAGATCTGGGGTTATTCGTAAAAGTTGAGATTTTTCCTATATCTTTGTTTAAAACCTCGGGTAGAAATCGTGCATATTGGTCTATTGTATTGGTTATGTGAATGCTACTGCTCGTCAAGAGATCCTGCTTGTAGAATGTTTTCTGACTATTTGTGACTCTGAATTTTCATATTTTTGGCATACTAGAGATACTTCCTATAGGTCTTTTGTTAATTCTACATTAGAATCCATGTTCATAGGATCTGCGCACATTTCCAATCTCAACGTGCATTAGTGATCATGTATATAGGATCATATTTGTGTGAATTAATAAACTTTCTTGGTAATTTGTTTAAAAAATCTGCCCACATGTGATTAATAGTTTTCACGCCTATAGGAAATAAACAAATCAATTCCAAAACCTAGAAATCATGTCTATAAGGTTTAAACTAATAGATATCATGCCTATAGGGTAAATCAGTTTGTATACTTAGAAATCATGCTTGTAATCAGTTTTCAAAACTTAGAAATCATGTCTATAGGAGTTGAATTAATTTTGCAAAATTAAAAAGCATGCCTATAAGATCTGAAAAGATAAAATTTGTCTTTAAGAGTTAAAATCAGTAACTCGCTTAGAAATCATGTTATAAGTCTCTAATTAATAGTTGTAGATACCATGCCTATTGGAGTCTGTTCAGGTTATCACTTAGGAAAACCTATAGGGTTGTTTAGAAATTTGGCCTTAAAACTTTGACATCTTACTGCCTGAAATATGCCCAGATTCAAGGACTAAAATCAGTAGGCAAACGAATAGGTACCGCTGCTCACCTTAATAAAACCGCTTCCTTATATTTTGTTTATGCTCATATAGATATCCTGCCTATAGGATCCTAAATCAATAAATTTGTCTGTTTTAGTTGCGTGCATTTGTTGTGTACTTGTGGAGGTTAATATGAGACCTTACTTTCCCCCTTATATGATAGTCATATCTGAATTTTGTTTGTCACTTAGCCTTTTTTCGATTTTAAGCAACATAGGTCAGTCTAGAACCATCCTAAATAGATGTCCTAAACACCTCCAGGACCATATGTAAGGGACGGGTAGTGCACGCATAAGGCACGAGTTAGAAGCTACTAGAAAGCTTAGGTGATAACTGAAAGATAGTAATTGGGTAGTAAAGGAGATGATGACTCGTGCGCTAATACTATGTGTAGCACCCCAACTTGGGGAAAGTTACCAAGTATTGCATGGAAATGATCATATAGGCTAAAAAACCTAGGACCCCTTTAATCCTGCTTAAAGTAATGTATAGTTATCCAATCGCTTTATTTGCCTTTAAGACTAATCGCTCAATTAAGTTCGGTCGGGACCCACCGTTGTGGACCTCGAGGGGTGCCTAACACCTTCCCCTCAAGGTAATTTCGAGCCCTTACCCGATCTCTGGTGATGCAAACTAGTTTCATGAGTTAACTGCTCTAGGTGCCCTAACGTACCTTAATCCGTTAGGTGGCGACTCTTCAAATCCCATACCCTATCCCAAAAGGAAGGGACTTGTCCCAAAAATGTCGAAATCCGATTCCGCGAGGGAAAAAAAAGGGGCGCGATAGTCATCACTTGACTAACTCTTAACACCCCATCACATTCCTCAACCAAGGAATTGTTTGCCTATAAGAACATCAAGTCCCTAAATCTCAAGGACACATAAATATCCATATCTGATCCCGACTCCACCACCCAATTAATAGACACATCTTTCATACACAACTATCTCACAAAAAATACTCACATGGATCTTGTGCGCCGCATAGATAAAACTTGAACATCGGCAGTTAACATTTAGGCAATTACTGTAATACTAGTCGAGTACCCTACGAATCAAGGGCACAAGGCATCTCCTAATATTCACACTTTTCTCGGTTGATACCAGGTGGTATTAATCATCCTCCGAACATCTGAAACATCCCCTATTGCCTAGGACTCATGACCTTAATTTTAAAACCAAACCACAACCTTACCCATGAAACCTCAATTCCATACGACATACCACTTCTATCACGCTATCATATGAAAACATGAGGATACCATTCTCAGCTATGAATCACAAGTAAGATAGACATCCCGATAACCCAAAACCTTCCACTAGCTCAATCTTGTAGAACGAAATCACAACACTCGATGAACTCCCCATGCTTGTGGAGTACATCAATCGCAAGTCATGGTCGAAGCATCACAACTCTCCGGAACCCATTGGAACCTCCTCGAAAGTCATTCACTGTGATCTAAATCACCCTCGATGAAATATTTCTCAAGTCGTAGCTAATCTGCAATCACATCCTAGCTCAAGAGCCAATATAATGCGTGGCCATACAATCTGATCGTCAATGGCAGACTCCTCCCACTTGGGCTCGAAGACCTAATATACATTGTGTATAACCCATAGCACCCTTCTTTCATAGCTTCCCAGGTCTCACACTGTTAATCAGTTGAATACTTCATAAACTCATGTGACTCTGATTAGTAAAACACTCCAAAGACTCTGCCAAGTGCATACTCTCGCTAGTGACAGTCAAGCCAACTTCCTCAAGTGCCCTAAAATTATAATATATGCATTCCACTAAGAATAAGACTCATACAAAACACACACCCACCAGATAGTCTCAAATCAACATCCCCAATGACCCTACAATAATCATAAGGCAATCAATTAAATCCTCCTGAGTCCCTACTCACCAAACAGATACAATAACCCACTGCATCCCACACGTGAACAACGAAAATATCTACCAACACATCTGCATCCTCAGCATAGACAACACGTCGAGACAATAATCAAGCATCCATAGCCCCTCGTAGCCCATCTGCAGCATCACAAGTCGTTGGTGCATATTTGATACCGAGTGCACAACATCATATATGGGTGGATGTAAGAAATCAAAGATATACACTTCAAGTTGAATCAACGATGGACGATAAGGAAGGAAGAAGTGGAATTTCCTAATAGTTTCGTGGCCTGTCGAAGATAAGTACAGATTTCTCCATACCGATCCATAAGACTATACTAAAATTGCTCATGACTCGTAGAACCTAAAAACCTAAAGTTCTGATACAAACTTGTAACTAATAAAAATCCAACCTTAAGGGTGTTGATGGCACCTATTCTCCAAGACTATGTAAACCTACCGCAAATGATGCCAAACATAATATAACAACTTAAATATTAAACAAAAGTTGGGAAATGTATTAAAACTTCCAAACAGAGATACAATAACAAACTCCCCATAACCTGGTACTACTAAGTCATAAGACCTACATAATGTATAGACGGAGTCTCAAAAAATACATCACTATTTGGGATACTATAAATAGTTTCAAAATGAAGTAAGATGGTGACTCCGAGGCCTACGAGCTGAACAACAAGTATTCCTTGAAGTCTCCAACCGCACAAGCACAACTCTCTAATAGCCAAATCTAAAGTGCCTAAATCTGCAAAAACAATATGCAGAAGCATAGAATGAGTACACCGCAGTCAGTACCCAGTAAGTACCAAGACTAACCTCGGTGGAGTAGTGTCGAGGTTTAAGTCAAGACACCCACTAGTCAACTAACCTGTGCAAAATATCAAAGACTGGCAACAAGTGGAATAACAGAAGGCGATAGCTGTAGTCTAATCAGAATAAGTGATAATAGTTTAATACAAGTGATTTCAGTGTCACCAATGAGTCATCAAATATAATCACACCCATATGGCACTCGTTCCCCCATTATCAATTACACTTGCACGACAAAGACCTTGGACCAAAACATAATTCACAGCCCGCACATCAAAGACCTTGTCCCACAATATATGTCACACTTGCATTGAAAAGACCTTGTGCCATAATATAAGTCACACTTGCACGAAAAATACCTCATGCCACAATAATACTCCGATTCTGCATCAATTGCCAAGTAACACGTTCAAGAGAACCTTTCACGAATCAATATAGTAACGCATGAAAGCAACTTTTTAATTTTTATTTCAAAACATTACACCACTTACAACTCAATCAAATACAAAATAAAAACTTCACGTAGGTAAATCCATCATGGCTACCAAATCATTAAAATAGAGGCATATATTGGCATGTTAGAAATCACACAATAAATCATGTAAAAATGCATTGCACCCATAAAGAAATTATAATCTCAAACAAGAGTACCCCTTTTTCACCACCACACAAACATCATCAATAAAACTCTCCTAGGACATCACACATCATCCTCACATAGACACATTTATCACACTGCGTGCGCAATAGTAATTTAAATACCCGCCTTGTCTCACCACACGCGTATTGACAAATCATCTCACCTTGTCTCTATACACGTACAAACCCGATATATATCCCACCTTGTCTTTCCACATGTGATATATTAATAATAACAATAGCACAGTAGTAACCTCGTGCCAATGCCCGAACAATCCTCCAAAAAGTTCACATCTGACTAAATCATAGCAACACGACCTGCCAACAATTGTCACCAAGACATAAATTCACAATCTTCTATTGTAGTACACACGGACAATTCAATAAGGAAATGATGATGGGTTTGAACATATAAGCATGAAGGTAACTGTAATGACCTGATCAGTCATTTTTAGCATTTGTATTTTGTTTGGTGGATTGAGGTCATGAGTAGATTTATATGGGGTATTATGACTTACTTGTATGGTCGGATTTGGCATTTTAGTAGTTCAGGATTGATTAGGAAGAATGATTCTCAATTTACAAGCTTTGAGTTGAAAGGATTGACCATGTTTGACTCTTATGTATTTCACCTCGAATCTGAGTTTTGATGGTTCTGTTAGGTCTGGATGGTGATTTTTGGCTTGGGCATATTCCCGTATTTATACGTGGGTGCTTCTAGAAGGTTTTGATTCTAATTGGCGAAAGTTGCCAATTTGAAAGTTTGGAAAGTTCGTAGGATTGACCAGGAGTTTACTTCAATGTTATCTGGTTCATATTTTTGTTAAGGGAGTTATAATACGTTTGTTACATCATTAGGAACATGTGTTCAAAATTTGAGGCGATTTCAAGTTTTTAGACGTGTTCGACGTATGTTTAGTATTTTGAAATTTGAAAGAGTTCATAAATATTTATTTGAGGTGCGATTCATGGTTTTGATATTATTATGTGGGATATGAGGTCTCGAGTAGGTCCGTGTTATGTTTTGGGAATTGTTGGTATGTTCGAATAGGGTCCCAAGGGGCTCAAGTGTGTTTCATATGAGTTTCGGATAATTTAGATCATGATGCACCGTTCTAGTTCTGGTTCTTCGCACCTGCACAAATCAGGTTGCAAGTGCGAATACGCTTATGCAAGGGAGGCTCATTTCTGCAAAGAGGAGGCGCCCGGAAAGTTTCGCTTTTGCGGAGTATTGGCGCAACTGTGAAGTGGCACCTACGGATGAGGGACGCACCTGCGGAGCCGAAGATGCGACTAATTTATCGCATATGAGATGGGAGGCTTGTTGAAGGATACACGCATATGCGGGATTTATACCATATAAGCGATGTCGCAAATGCGACAATTTCACTGCAAATTCGTATTCACTAGCATCTTGATATATATTTTGAGGGTTTTGCTTCTTTTATCACATTTTGAGTTTGGGAGTTCGGGTTTGGGCCAACTTTGAGGTGGAATTCATGATTTTGATGGGGGTAAGTATTTTGGACTCGGATTTGACTATTTTACATGATTCCATCTTTGCTTTTGCCATTTGATAGATGAATCTAAACGATAAATTAGGGATTTTTGTTAAACAAATTCTAAAGTGAATAACTGGGCTTTGAACATCTATTCGGAGTCGCATTTGGATGAAACTAATATAGTTGGAATCGTATTTGAATGGGTTGTCTAAATATATGAGTTATGTTGGGTTCTGGGGTGCGAGCCTGGGCTTACGTTTTGGTTGACTTTGTGTATTTGATTAAAGATTCGACCTTTATTGTTTGGGTTTGTTTCCTATGGCATCATTTGATATTTTGAGTTGATTTTAGCTAGTTTTCAGTCGTTCGGGGGTCGATTCGTGCAGGATGGCGCTTCTAGAGTATCAATTTTCCTTAATTGAGGTAAGTATATTATCTAAACTTAGTTGAGGCACTAGTTGCCTAAGTTTGTTGTGATAGCTACACGCTGTGGGTGGTGCACATGTGTGTGGTTGAGCCCATGTGCATGCACCGATGTATTTCTCATGCTCGGTGTAGTGTTTAGGCAATGACATATTTTAGATTGATTGATAAGATTCATGATGTATGGTTTTTAAATTTGTACCCCTGTTGTGACCTACTTCAACGATGTTTGAGGTTACATAGAGGTTAATCTCCTGATAGAACCTAATAATTGCTACTTTAGTGATGTTATGATAGCACAATTTGAACATATATACACCTTAGAATGTCACTTATACCAGTTCAAGATTATGAAATTTAGTGTTCATTGATAATGTACATGTATTATTGTATATATGCATTTTGTGTGATATGGATTGGATTGGTAGCACATGACCACGCTTTGCGGATTATGATATTGATCCTTTGACCGTGCCGAGAAGATATTGAGCATTTTACCACGTCGGTCGGATTGTGATACTAAGCTTGTGATCGCGCCGGGCGAATTGTGTTATTGATGCCAGATGAGTTGTGATATTGATTCTGTGACCACGCCGGACATACTGTGATATTAAGCACGTGAGTTGTCCGTGAGAATTATAGAAATTGTTATTATTGGCATTTAAGTTGTCAGGGCAGCACGTGCATTGTCTGTGTAGTTAATATTATTAGCACGTGAATTTTTCGTGTAGCACGTGAATTGTACGTGCAACGTGTGGTTATGGATCCATCCCCTAGTTTCACCTTCTCATGTTCCTTGTTGATGGTGTACACACATATTGTCAGAAATTGAAGGGCTTCTAGTTGATGTGGTATGAGGAGAGTTGGTCAATTGTTTGGTTAGGTTATGGTATCTTTGAGGAAAGCCTGACCAATTTTTGATTTTGTTATTGCGTTTCATCTTTACTTGCAATTTCATTGGGTTTTTTACCCAATTTGATTGCATATATTCTTTATATACTGAATTGCTGACATAACAGGGTACATTAAATTCTTATGTGCACCGAGGCTGTTTTATCTGTGATTCGTGACTTGATCATATTATCGTTTTGTACTCGTTAGAACTATTAACTGTATAGGTGATTAGCAAGTATAAATTATAATTCTTGCTTCTATTATCTCGTCGAGGTTAGTTATGATACTTTCTGAGTACATAGTGTCGGTTGTACTCATACTACATTTTTGCACCTCACATGCAGATTTGAGAGTTGAGATGTTGTGGATGACGGAAGCTGGCACTAAAGATATACATGCTTTCTGGATATAACTACCAATTGTCATTGGTAGTTTTAGATTGGTAATCTATTCATGTATATTCAAAATAGGTGTTGTATTTATTTACGTACTAGCTTTATAAATCCATATTTTAGTGGCTCATGACTTGTACTACCAAATCCTTGGGTCAATGTATGGAAATTAAGTTATTTCACTAATTGATTTTCTTATCATTTTTGATATAATTATGTTAATTGTTGTTTGTCTTACATAGTGGGTTGGGTTAGATGCCATCACGGTTGGAAAGATTTTTGTTCGTGACAAGTTTGTATCAGAGCCCCAGGTTCATAGGTTCTACAAGTTATGAGAAAGTGTCTAGTAGAGTCTTTCGGATCAGTATGATGATGTCCATACTTATCTTCGAGAGGCTACAGGGAACCTATTTAAAACTTCACATCTTTACTTCTTTATCGTGCATCATTAATTCAGCTTGAAGCATATATATTTGATTTCCTTCCATCCACTCATACGTTATGTTGAGAACTCTGTACCAGTTACGCATCGACGACTTCTGATGTCACAGATGAGGCTTGAGATGTGTTCTTGGTGTTATGGGTATATGCTTAGTTTGGAGGACTTGAGGCCAGGTTCAGACCACATCTTGTGCTCGGTGGTTTCTGTAACGACCCGGTTTGTCGTTACGTAGAACATGTATTATAATTACTTCTACTGCCTTGTCATAGCTTGGTTTAACCGTTATTGATGTATTAGATTTGGTAGGCTTGAAATCATAATGGTTGTAGTGAGAGTTTAGTCATTCAGTATTTAAAAATAGCCTTGAAGTTAGAAAAGTAAACTGAGAGTTGACTTATTGGTAAACGGCCTCGGAATGCAAATTTTATGGCTCGGATAGCTTCGTTGAGTGATTTGGGACTTAGGAGTGTGTTCAGAATAATTTTGTGATGTCCAGTGTAGAAGTAGGCTTGAATTGGCGAAAATTAGTTTTTGGCGATTTCCGGTCGGCACTGGAAAATAAGGTATCGAGGTTGGAATGGAATTCCGACAGTTGGAGCAGGTTCGTAATGTCATTTTGGATATGTCTACAAAATTTCAGTTCAATCGGAGTTGTTTTGGATAGTTTCGGCATCGTCGGTGGATTTTAGAAATTTGAAAGTTCTTAGGCTTGAATCTGATGCGATTTTGGTATTTTGATGTTAATGTTAGTGTTTTGAGAGTGCAACTAGGCTTGAATGATCATATGTGGTGTGTTGGTATAGTTGGTTGGGGTCCCGAGGGGCTCGGGATTGATTTCGGATGGTTAACGGGAAGTCCCGAGTCGAATTTGTAGCAATATAGTTGTTGGTGCTGGTGTAACCGGACCTGCGGAAGTTTGACCGCAGGTGCGGGCAGTGGGTCGCAGGTTCGGAGAGGTCGCAGGTGCAGTTAGGGGACCGCAGGTGCGGTTAAGTGGGTCGCAGGTGCGGAAACCCTGGAAAATATAAATTAAACCTTCTGCGACCCTAACATATTTTTACACCATTGTTGTACGGAAGAGAGCTTTTGAGGCGAGTTTAGAAGGGGAAAATTAGTGTGCTTCATAGAGGTAAGTATTTTGATCATTAAAACTCAATTATGGGTGATTATAGAACATAATCCCAGTATTAAATTCATGAAAATTGGTAGAAAAATGGGGAGTTAGGGCTTGAGATTATGAGACCTTTAAGGGTCGATTTGAAGGGTCAAACGGACTCCGATTTTGGTGTTCTTTATATGTACGGACTCATGAGAGAACGAGGAACACTTTTGTATAAAAATATCTGAGTTTTGGGACGCAAGCCCGGGGGTCGGGGTTTGACCGAATTCGGATTTTTGAGCTAAATTCGATATTTTTCAATTGGAATTTATTCCTTGAGAATAATTTGATGATAAAAATCTGAACTTGGTAGATTTGGAGCGTCTGGAAGTTGATTCGAAAGGAAAACGCATTGCGAAGTAATTTCGGGCTAGTTTGAGGTAAGTAATGTCTTTAAATCATGTCCTGAGGGTATGAAGCCCTGGACTATGCACCCTTTCACGGGTTTTGGAATGCAAAGGTTGGAACTTTGGAGATATATTCCTTATTTAGGCGACTATTGAGTTGCGAAACGGCTTTTTAAAGCTTATTTCCATTAGTACTATACATACTTGATATGATTTGGGTTGTAAGCCATGTTTGGGGCCTAGTGCCGACTTGCTTACCCCTTGGGGGTTATGTTTTACTATTTTCCTCACTAATATGTTATGATTTTCACTCAGTCTTTTCCTGTGAAATTTGTTTGACACTCAAAGTATTTTGATACTAATTCTTGAAAATGAAACACTATTTTTGGGTCGAGAACCCGGTATATTTATGGCCTGAAGGGCAAATTGAGAGTGTTTGACTGAGTGAGGTTGCTGGCCTATATTTGTGAGGATGATATGATATGAGTGAGGTTCCGGGCCTATATTGTGTGTGATTTATGCCATGATGTGGCTTATTATAGCGCTTGGGTTGTAGGAGCCCCTCCGGAGTCTGTACACGCCCCCAGTGAGCGCAGGGACCTAATGAGTGATGCCCGTGGGGCTTATGCTGAGTGATTGTGAGGTTGCCTGATGGGCAGAGTGATTGTGAGGTTGCCTGATGGGCAGAGTGATTGTGAGGTTGCCTGATGGGCTAATGCTGAAAGACATTGTTGCGAGAAATGATTATGGCCCAAGGGGAAGTTTTATGAAGATTTTTACTGAGTTTTCAAACTATGATTTACTTCGTTTTCAAACTGGTTTTATTGAGAGTTTTACTGAGATATATTGATATTACATTGGTTTCAAAGGATTTCTGGAAACTGATTTTTGAACTCATGTATTTGATGAATACTATCTGGTGACTTGGTGTTTTACTGGTTTTGTGAATTGGTGTATCTGTACTGTGTGCTTTATATTTCTCAGACTGTGATTTATTTTCATTACTACTGAGTTGGCGTACTCATAAAGACTCCTTGTGCCTCTGTGCACAGATTCAGGTACCGATTTGGAGCAGTAGCTGCCTTGTTCGTTAGCAGCGGTTCACGGGATTTCAAGGTAGCTGTCCAGCGTCCACAGCTTCTCCATTTCCCTTCCTCATTTAGTTTTAGCATTTGATTCAGAGATATATATTATAGTTTTAGCAGAGTTAGATTTATATATTCTTAGATGCTCATGACTATTGACTCCGGTTCTTGGGAGGTTTGTTTAGGCTAATATGGGAACGCTAAGACTTAATTATATTATTTGATGCTATGTTCGCATGCTTATTATTGAATTATGAACTCTTATAATTAAACAAAGAGTAGTAAAATGATGGTTGGCTGGCCTAGTTCCATGATAGGCGCCATCACGGCCTGTTAGGATTTGGGGTCGTGACAGTTTCAGTTGCATGAGTATGTGACTTTGGACTTATGTGTCTGATAGTTCCCCCGGGAGTGGGATTAATGGCCTAATGAGCGGTTGGATAGCTATATGATGAGTATTATGTGACTGCGGAATGTGCTTAGACGGTTTGGATATGACGAGAAGAATTTTGCTTGGGATGTGAAAGGACTATGGATGATTTTTTATCTTGATGTATTGTACAATCATTAGTTATGAGTGTGTTAGGGATCACTCAATTGCTCGCTTGTGGAATGAAGTATATTCTTATGTCTTGTTGACAAGTTCAGACTCAGGAAGATTTAGTGATTGCATAGTGGTGGTGACCATGATATGGCATAGAGAGATTCCAGTTGAGGCTAAGCAGGTGGGTTATCTCCTATGCGATGGTCCAAGGTTGTGTGATCCTTACGATGTTCTGTGAAGAGTTTTCTTTCTGCTAGTGGGATGTGTATGTGCTACAATTTGAATTTGGGTCACTTGTGGAAGTTCGCACGACTGTCACGAGAATGTATATTTGCTTAGCAGATGAGTTGGAGTATTTTGTGATTAGTGATACACGAGATTATGAAGGATTTAGTTTAGTTACAGTGTTAGATCATGTCAGTTATGCAGTAAGAATGTTGTGGGTTATCAGATGTTATTTTCTATGGCTTCGAGCAGAGTGGGGGAGTTTGCTATCAACAATCTGATTGCATGGTCATGTGCTATATATTAGTTTTAGTCTGAGCATAATTAAGGATCAATTATGACTCGAAGCGATTAGTTTTGGGCATAAGAAAAACTTGGAATAATTCGGGTTTGTTATTCATCGTGGATGTAGTGTGCACAGAGAAGAGATTTGCTCGGTTGCTTAAAAGTGGGGTTACCTCTTTAGATGTTGGTGTGCTAATGTAGCACAAGTCGTTCAGCTCGTATTATTGGTGTATTGGAGATTAGAGCAGAACATATTACTCACGAGAAGATTCTAATGAGTTCAAACTTAATATATGGTATTTGAGGATTTTCTAGATTTGCAGATGGCTAAGATATGAGATTTGCGTTGGAAGGGGTCGAGACTTGCAGTATTTCTGTATCATTAGTGGTTCTACATTTCAGTATCACAGAGGTTAAGGAAACAACTTCAGATTCATAGTAGGTATCTTTAGAGTGGGCATCTCGGTAGCGATACCATAAGGTGCTTAAGAGGGAATACTGTGGCTTATGGGCTTTAGGACGATGTGGTTTCATGCGAGGATCTCTTAGGGTGGTATTTGGTTAAGGACCGTGGTGTACTGGAAAAGGGAATTGTTAACTTGAAAGCAAGTCAAGAGGAACTCGAAGAAATGGTTCAGCTTGGTAGTGGTTTGGATCAGAATAGTATAGAAGTGATTGGTTCTTTTGGTGTGGTGAAGCTTTACATGTGTTTTGTGACAATACTCTTAGGTTGGGAGATCTGCATGACTTGGTTGAGTTAAAGAGATTCAGTTATGATGGCTTGATTATGTGCAAATGGGTTTGGAAGAGTTCTCGGTGGTGTTGACCACGGCTTGAGATGGATGTCCTCTACATATATGAAGAGTATGTTGCGTGTTGTGATTTTTCTCATGGATGGCGCCAAGTGGAAGATTTGTAGCTGATAAAGTGTGTATCCTGCTTGTGATTCATAGTTGATAATGATATTCTCATACTTTTCATATGATTGCATGATAGATGCAATGCGTCGTGTGAGATTGCATGTGCAAGGTCGCGGTTCAGTTTTGAAGGTAAGGTTAAGGTTTCTAGACAACACGGATAATTTAGATGTTCAGAATAATGCTAGAACTATTTTGGTATCACCTTAGATGAGTGTGCATTTAAGAAAGGCGCATTGTGTTTTGACTTGCGGATGCTGGACTAGTATTATAGTAATCTCCTAGTTTTTGACTGTTGATATTCAGATTCTCCTACGTGGCGCGGAAGATTTATGGGAGTATTTCTCACGAGATGGTTGAGCATGAGGGATTTGTTAGTCATTTGAGTGATCGAGTTGAGATCGGATAGGGAGATTCTTATACCCTTGGTATTGGAGACTAGGAGTTCTCAAAGGCGGACTATTCCTTAGTTATGGACTATGAAGATATGGCCAGAGTTAGAAAGATGAATTCCTGTGTTGTGGTTAGGTTTCTGTGGACTTTTGGAAGGTTATTTGCCTTTTTTTGAATGATCAGAGTTGATTTGGGGCTCATTGTTAAGCCTAATAAGGATGTGTATTCTACATCAGATTAGATTGTTTACTCAGAACCATCGTTGAGGGGTGTGTCATAGACTATAGTTGATCTTATTCATGTTTTTTATGCTCCATGTGCTTCTCTCCTATGCTACGATGGATTGTGTGACTATTGACTATCTACACAAATGATGTTGTTCTGTTTGGGCCTTATGACGAAACTCGAGCGAGATGGATCTTGGGGTGTTGAATGGTTTATCACGTCTTGGTTCTGGTATTCTTGTCCGTGATATATTGTACCACCCATTTCTCTATGGTTATGGTCAAGCGCTTCACGTTCTTGCAATACACACATGTTTGGTGAGTATGAGAATTTGTGCAATGGATATGCCATGTAGATCAATATGTTTTGACTGGACTATATGTCGCAATGAGTTTGTGTTAGGATGAGATTCTTTGGGGTTATATTGTGTGTTTTTATTCTCCCTTTTGGGTTGGATTCAAAGTATTGTGTCGTTGGGTTTGTACCTGTTGGACTTGTCAGATAGTTCTCTCATTTGGTTCTCTTTCCATCTTTGCTTATATTCGAGTTGTTGCTTGTTATGTGCGGATTGCGTTGTATGTGACTAGGTAGCATTTGGTATGGTTTGTTGGTCGAATATCTTGTACTAGATGAGATGAGATTATTGGACCTGGATTTAGTGCAATCGAACTTGGATAAGGTATGTCTGGATAAGAATGTCATTTATCATCTTAGAGTTTGGCAATGGTTCTTGTCGAGCGAGAGAACTCCACGACATATTGATTGGGTAAGTGTTTATGAGTTTCTACATGTTTCTTACATCATTAACAGTGTTGTGAATGTTTGGAACAAGGTTTTATTGGATATGGGTTATATTACCGATGTTGGGTTTAGTAATGAGCAGCTATTGTGAATGGAAGATATTACAATGAGTACACGAGTTATCGTGTGATTATATCTTGGGATATGGTTACGTCTTGATGCATCTTGGTTAGAATTATATAGTGAATAGATTCGAGAATCATGTCTTATAAGGATTCCAGATGTTCGAGATTGGGTTCTAAGGTTTATGGACTAAGGTTGAAGAAAGAATCTTTAGTTAGGTTGTGTTTCCGAGCTTATATGATTGAGATTACATGATATCACCCATGGGTATGTGTATGGTGTGTTTATACCATGATTTGATGGCCTTGTAACGGCTCTTGGCACGTTCGACAACACACATATGTTTAAATAAGGGAGAGTGTAATAACCTCAGGTTGTTTTAAGAATTTGCATTTCTTCGGTGGATTGAAGTCTTGAGTAGCTTCATATGAGTTATTATGACTTGTGTATATGGTCGGTTTTGGTTATTGAGTGGTTCAGGATTGATTAGGAAGAATGATTCTCAATATAGAAGCTTTAAGTTGAAAAGGTTGACCAAGTTTGACTATGTATTTGACCTTAAATCAGAGTTTCGATAGTTCTGTTAGGTTCGGATGGTGATTTTGGACTTGGGTGTATGCCCGAATTTTAATTTGGGTGATTCTAGAAGGTTTTGGCTATAATTGGCGAAAGTTGGCAATTTGAAGGTTTGGAAAGTTCATAGGTTTGACTAGTAGTTGACTTCGATATTATCGGGTTCATGTTGTTGTTCCGACAGTTAAAATATGTAAGTTATTACTTTTGGAACTTGTATGCAAAATTTGAGGTGCTTCCGAGTTGATTAGACGTGCTCGACGTATGTTTGGAATTTAAATATTTCAAAGAGTTCATCAAGCTTTATATGAGGTGCGATTCATGGTTTTGATATTATTATGTGGGGTTTGAGGCCTCGAGTAGGTCCGTTTTATATTTGGGACTTGTTGATATGTTCGAACGGGGTCCCGAGGGGCTGAGGTGTGTTTTAAATGGGATTTAGATTATTTTTATCATGATGGGCAGTTCTGGTTCTTCGCACCAGTGCATATTTTGTCGGAGGTGCGGATCCGCTTATGCGAGGGAAGGCTCGTTTCTACGAAAAGGAGGTTCCCAGGAGTGTTTTTCTTATGCGGAGTATTGGTCGCAGATGCGAAGTTGCACATGCGGAGCCACTGATGCGGCTAATTTGTCGTAGATGCGATGGGTGGCCTATTGAAAGGTACTCGTAGATGCGAGATTTGCATCGCAGATTCGATGTCACAGATGCCACTGTTTGACCAAATATGTATATTCAATGTTAGCTTGACATATATTTCGAGGGTTTTACTCATTTTGTCACACTTTGAGTTTGGGAGCTCAAATTTGGGTGACACTTGATGCGGCTATCATGATTTTGATTGGGGTAAGTACTTTGGACACGTATTTGACTATTTTACATGATTCCATTGTTGATTTTGGCATTTGATTGATGAATCTAAAAGAGAAATAGGGGGTTCGGGCACGTGTGGAGGAGAAGCGTTGATGCTCCGGTGAGGAGGTGTGAGCGGCTAGATTTGGTGGGTACGAGAAGAGGTAGAGAGAGACCTAAGAAGTATTGAGGTGAGGTGATCGGGGAGGACATGGAACAACTACATATTTCCGAGGACATGACCCTTGATAGGAAGGACTAGAGGTCAAGCATTAAGGTTATAGGCTAGGGGTAGTCGAGATTTTCCTACTTCATTCTAGGGGTGAAGCAGGTTTGATAGGGTTGATCTGAGACGGTTAGTGGTTAATGTCGAGTCCACACTATCCTTTCAGTTTATCACAGCCCCGAGCTTTAATTATTGGTTATTGTTATTGCATGTCATCTATCTTATGGTTTATATGCTTCTATTACTATATCTATGGTTTCTGCTGACGTTATTGATGAATTATCTCTTCTTGTTTTATTTTCGCCTTCCTGAATCGAGGGTCTATCGGAAACAGCCTCTCTTCCCCATCCGGGTAGGGGTAAGGCCTGCGTACACATTATCTTCCCCATACCCCACTTGTGGGATTTTACTGGGTTGTTGTTGTTGTTGAGTGAGTTTATGTTAATTAGCCTCAGATAATAATTCTTTATTAGCTTCTTCCAAAGACTAACAAGACTCTCTAATTAAATTATCCCTAAAACAATTAAGAGGATTAAGTGCACTCGATGTGGCTACAAGTAGTTCAATCTTATCCCTAGGTAGAATTTATAAAATGAGGGTTAATGCCTCAAGTTCTTATTAATTAATCTTTCCCCGCCCTAAATCACCTTTTACAAGTTTAATTAGATGTTAGTGGGCGAGTCCTAGGGTTAGCTAACCCCTTTGGAAACAAGTACGCATTAAATACATACGCATAACAAGCCATTTAATCTAAACTTTTACAATAAATATTTCCATAAACAAGTTTCAAGTATTAGAATAAATACTACACACTTAGATATTCAATACAAAGCAAGGAAATTAAGAAATTAGTAAAAATGGGTAATAAATTCTCATCCAAAGTCTTCAAATTTTGAAGTCTAAAGTGTGTGCACAAGAACCCTAGGTCCTAGCTTGTTTCTCTTAGTCAAGAAGAGCGTCCAAATGAGGCGGATCGTGTATTTGTGGGGTTGGGACAAAAAAATGTAAAATTCCAATCTACCAAGAAGTGAAGCTCGTTCTTCGCATTTGCGAATCTTGACTTTACTATTGAACATCACATTTGCCACAAAGATGTTCACTTTTGTGAACAAGGCCTTGTTTACCTATTTTCGCATTAACGATGAAGGAGTCCGCAATTACGAACGTTGACTGTCTGGTCGACTTTGCACTTGCGATCATTGCTTTCCTTTCTTGACTTCGCAATTGATATCAATCAGTTTGCATTTGCGAACATTGACTGCATGGTTGACTTCGTATTTGCAAGCTCCTGCTTGCATTTGAAACATCCGAGGTGAATTTACAGCTTTCTGCATTTGAGCTCCCTTTTGACTTGTTTTCACATGATTTCTTTCTCATTCACATCAAAATCACATAAACCTGTAAAATAGAAATAATTGACATTGAATACACTATTTTATCAAACAAACGTAGTGAAAATCTGAGATTAAAGAAGATATGAAATTTTCCGGAAAGCTTTTATGCTAAAAATTGAGAAAATATGAAATTTTGACTTAAAATCCATTTGAGTTGACGTTGGTCAATGTTTTGAGTAAACGGACCCGGATTCGTATTTTGACGATCAGGGTGGGTGCGTATCGTGATTTGGAACTTGGGCGTACGCCCAGAATCAAATTCGGAAGTCTATAGCCTGAGTTATCGCACTTTGTTGAAATTTGAAAGTTAAAGGTTTAACGACTTTGAATTGTTTGACCAATGTTTGAATTTTTAGATATCGGGTCCGTATTTTGGTTTCGAAACCCGGTATAGGTCCAATATTATATTTATAACTTGTCTGTCAAATTTGGTGACAAACAAAGTTGGTTGACGTGATTCGGACGTTCGGTTGTAAAATTAGAAGTTCATGAGTTTTCTTGAAAATTTCCTTTAATTTGATGTTAAATTTGTAGTTCTCGGTGTTATTTCGGCGATTTGGTCGCGCGGGAAAGTTCGTATGATATTTTTAGACTTGCTTGCATAGTTGGTTTAGAGCACCAAGGGCTCGGGTGAGGTTCGGATAGGCTACGAAGTGGTTTAGACTTAGAAAACTCAGCTGGTGTTTTGCAATTTCTGGTACTAGTCTCTGATCTCGCAATTGCGAGATTAGTGTTCACATTTGTGAACATCCCAAATCATGTCAGGCTCGCATTTGCGAGAAACTTCTTCGCTTTTGCGAAGACTGCTTGGCTCAACGAGAGTTCGCGTGTGCGATCAGAAGGTCGCAATTGCGGGGAAGCCAGAGTTCTCATTTGCGAACATTTCAACGCAAATGCGATGAAACCAAAGGTGTACGCATTTGCGAGGTGTTCTTCGCATTTGCAGTCATTCGCAATGGTAATCCCCTGGTCGCAAATGTGACATCTGCAACTAAATAAATAGGAGTTAGACGGGATTTTTGTGCATTTCATTAAAATTTCAAACTTAGGAACCCTAGAGGCGATTTTTTAAAGTACCCTTCTTCCCCAAATCATTGGTAAGTGATTCTAAAGTAGTGTCTTTCAATCTTTCATTGCATTTCTCAAGATTTCAACCTAAAGTCTTGTGGTTTCATGGTGGAAATTGGGGGGTTTTGGGTAGAATTAGGGATTTTTGTAAAATGGGGATTTACACCTCAAACTGAGGTCGGATTTCAAAATAGATTACATAACCGGTCTCGAGGGTGAATGGGTAATCGGGTTTTGGTTCGAATTCTGGGATTGGACCGAGCGGGTTCGGGGGTTGAGCTTTGTTGACTTTTTCAATAAGTCACCAGTTTATTTTAAATCCCAAATTGAGGAAATTTGACTCTTATTTATGGTCCGCGAACATAGAAGACCGGGTAAGAAATTCTGTTAACCCGGGAAAAGGTGTGAGGCACTCCCGAGTTATGTGGTTTTTGCACGGTCGCTCAACTATTAATAATTGGACTAATCATCTGATTAATACATATTTAAAAAATTATTGTGCATTTTTAACTTCTAACCGCTTTTAACTATTCAGTTAAGCACTTTTAGTATTTATAGAATTATTTCTGGAACATGTTACAATGTCGTACACTTGTCGTTTTGGTACATATTGCAAACCGCGCCACGTGAAACGCTCCTGCAATTTACAAATTATTTTCAACAATTATATCAATTATATAACATGAAATGCACACTCGAATTGCATAACCGCACCAAGTTGTAGTCGAGCTGCATGAAATGCACATTCGAATTGGGGTTTACTTCTCGCGACCATGCCACGGGAACCGTACCCATGACCACGATAATTTATTAATCGCGCCTAAAGCAAACTACGATATTCAAATTATTTATTTTCCTAATTTGAGGTTACATGAGGTTTAGAATTATGGAATTATTTGTGGACAAAGTCGCCCAGATAAATTTGAGTTGTTGACGAGTTAATACTTCAGTGGTCAGCTTAATTTGTTTATGAGTTTGATTACGTTTGGGGCTACTCAATTTCAAGAGAAGATAGTTAATCAATAATGAAAAGGAAATCTAACAACGTGAACAGCATTTACATCATTGCTTATTGGATTCTGATGGGTCATATAATATGAGTGAATGGGCCTATGTAGTAAGCCCAAACTCTTCAAAACTTTGAATTATTAAAGCTTGCATGCAAAAAAAAAAAACAGTAAACCCAATTGAAACCAGTAAAAATTTTACGGGGCGTCCTATTTGGTCGCCCTAATTTAACCTATACCCATATTTTTAAAATTATTTAACATATATCTTAATTTCTACAACTTCAGGCGCCTCATTCCTGATACTGTGCAAAACTTCAGCTTATTTAGTGCTGAAGTTTTTACAAATGAACTGAATAACTTCAGCATCTTCTGCTGAAGTTTTTGAAAAAGCTTTATGACAAAATTAATGAATCCAGGACAAAACTTCAGCTTATTTAGTGCTGAAGTTTTTACAAATGAACTGAATAACTTCAGCATCTTCTGCTGAAGTTTTTGAAAAAGCTTTATGACAAAATTAATGAATCCAGGACAAAACTTCAGCTTATTTAGTGCTGAAGATTTTGTTTCCGCTCATTGAAGATTCTATCTACAAAAGAAGGTCAACGGGGATACTCAAATAGCTCTCACTGACACCAGAGAATATGAGGTCGTCTTTCTTTCCAGCCGCCATACGGTTTGCCTTAAAGCCTTAAGGATCAGGGGAGGAAAAAATCCTTTCATTTCTCTTTGAAGGCCTTTGTCTTACTTATAGTATCAGTCCTCCAGCCTATACTTGTGTTTTTATTAATAACTTCAGCACTTCTGCTGAAGTTTTTGAAAAAGCTTTATGACAAAACTAATTAATCCAGGACAAAACTTCAGCTTATTTAGTGCTGAAGTTTTTACAAATGAACTAAATAACTTCAACAGGGTTTTTGAAAAAGCACAAAACTAATTAATCCAGGACAAAACTTCAGCTTATTTAGTGCTGAAGTTTTTACAAATGAACTAAATAACTTCAACACTTCTGCTGAAGTTTTTGAAAAAGTCTAGAATGCTGAAGTTTGTGTGATTGTCTTTGTTACTTCAGGCCCCGCATGCCTAAAGTTTATGCAAAAAGTGAGTACACTTGTAATTTTCTTTTGCAAAGCGGGTATAAGTTAAAACGTGACCCAAAAAACGGGTATAGATGCAAAAGCCCCTTGAAGCCACTATGAGGGATAGTAGTACTGAACACCATATTCCCTCGAATTTGGGCCCAGAAATAGGCCCTATGTAAAGTCACGGTCTCCCTTGCTAATAGAGTCGTTGATTCATCCAATTCCAATTCGAAACAAATAACAAAAGTTATTGTCTATTCAATACTTGTATTTGAGACACACATGGTCAAGTTTCAACAATTATATCAATTACATAACATGAATATTGAAGTTTCATGCATATTTATATTTCCACACTAACAGAACATTAAGTGTAAGCAAGTATATATCCTTTTTAAAGCTTGTGTTTGAATTTCGAAGCCGACTAATTCTCAGAATTTTACAATTATCCTTCAATTAAATCCGGTAGTGAGATTGCATGCCACAATATTCTTTTAACGGAAATATAACTATTCATACTAATATTTGGACCTAAACAAACAAAGCCAACATGAATTGCTCACCTAGAATAAGACTCAAATTAATAGTGCCATAACAACTGAAATTAAAATACAGACCATACGTGTTTATACAAACCATAAGCCATAAATCACTAGTTCTACCTCCTAACTTCAATATCAAGCTATCATAAGATGAGTTCCAGCAGCTTCCAAGGTGATCACAAGATTCACATATCCAACTAATGTGTGCAACTCAACTGAAGATTATAGTCGTGTGTGTCATGGATTTGCCTTACCCAACTAGTCGCAATGACTGGCTTATCGAGTGAGTTAATCCCGTGGATAAAATAATTACAATCAATTCAAGTGAGCAAAAGCTAAAGCAAATGATTCTTGCTTTTATCATTCAAAACGCCAAACAAGCAGAAACAAACCATAATGAAGTTAACTAAATTTTGATCTACTGATTGACAGACTAATCATAAGAGAATCAGCATATGAATACAATAAAGATCAGGATTTCATGGAACAAATAGAGAAATTAGTTCATTTATGCCAAAAACAGCAACTCAAGTTTACAGATGGGTATCTGAAAATTGCAAGATAGACAAATAGAAAATAGATCTCTGAAGTCGAGAAGTGCAACAAGAAAACACAGCTTAAACAGTGACACCAAATAGCAGTATAAAACAGCACATAATAGCTTCAATCTTCAACCCAGAAATCCTTGGAAAAATCCAGTAATACAGAATAGCAGCAGAAGACCAAGGTGGTTCCTAAATCTTCATTTTTGTTTTTTGTATTAAAATGTGCTCTCAGAGTGTGATTTTGGAGAGAAGATCAGTATGAGAGTAAAAGAGCACTACTGTAGGAAATGAGGAAGTTCTGGACAATGTCCGGCATAGCAACACGAATACTGACTCATGCTTAAGGGCACAGCCAATGCTTCATGTAGCGATGACAAACACGAACCAAAAAAGAAAACGACCAAAAGCATGGGTGGCTCTCCACAAAACTGGCCAGTTAGTGGCGAGTTGACCGGCGATCGGTAAACATGAATCGAGGTAGGCCTGAGGCAGATCGAAAACTCTTATCAAAACCGTTCATTAGTGTAGCACCGCTGGAATCAAAGAAGAAAACTAAAAAACAATTTTAGGTTTTCCTCGATTTCTCAGATCTAGAAATTGACTGATTTGGTGGGGGATGTGGGGAAAATTGAAGGTGGATTTGGATTGAGGATGAAGAGAGGAGTATAGGGTGTGAGTTTGAGAGGGTTTGGAGTGGTGTCCGCCGGCGAGGTGGGTTGGGGATTTAGGTTGCCTAGGGTTAGGATTAGAGAGGAGGGAGATGAAGTGGATGGGGGGTTCCTAAGGGTTTGGGGGGCTTCCGACACTGAAAAGGGGGAAAGGTGAGGGGTTCCGGTCCATTAGATATGGGGAGAATCAAGTGGGAATTGACTGCGACCAAAACGGGGTCGTTTTGATCATTTAGTTGGGGGGGGGGGGGCCGGATTTTTAAGGGGTTTGGGCTGGGTAGATTTAGGCGAATTGGGCATGTAGAAATTGCACAGGGCGCCCTATTTGGTCGCCCCCATTTAACCTATACCCATTTTTTTAAAATTATTTAACATATACCTTAATTTTTACAATTTCAGGCTCCTCCTTCTTCCTGCTTCCGGCGCAAAACTTTAGATATTTTAGTGCTGAAGTTTTTACAAATGAACCAAATAACTTCAGCACTTCTGCTGAAGTTTTTGAAAAAGCTTTATGACAAAACTAATTAATCCAAGACAAAACTTCAGCTTATTTAGTGCTGAAATTTTTACAAATGAACTAAATAACTTCAGCACTTCTGCTGAAGTCTTTACAAATAACTAAATAATTTCAGCTTCTGCTGAAGTTTTTACAAAGAAACTAAATAACTTCAGCTTCTGCTGAAGTTTTTGAAAAAGCTTTATGACAAAACTAATTAATCCAGGACAAAACTTCAGCTTATTTAGTGCTGAAGTTTTTACAAATGAACTAAATAACTTCAGCATCTTCTGCAGAAGTTTTTGAAAAAGCTTTATGACAAAACTAATTAATCCAGGACAAAACTTCAGCTTATTTAGTGCTGAAGTTTTTACAAATGAACTAAATAACTTCAGCATCTTCTGCAGAAGTTTTTGAAAAAGCCTAGAATGCTGAAGTTTTTGTGATTGCCTTTGCTACTTCAGGCCCCGTATGCTGAAGTTTATGCGAAAGGCGGGTACGCTTGCAAAGTTTTTTGCAAAGCGGGTATAAGTTAAAAGGTGACCCAAAAAATGGGTATAGATGCAAAAGCCACGGGCATTGAGAGCTTTTGGCGCAGATTCGAACAAGACCAAACACTTTCCTTAATTCCTTTTCTTTGTTTCTTTTCTCTTTTTTTAATTAAAAATCCTAATCAAATTAACTAGCACCTAAATTAATTCCTAAATCAAATATAATTTACGTAATTAACCTAACATCTATTTGAACAATTAATTAATTTAAAACTAACGAAAGGAAATTAATGATTTTAGACTAAAAGCTAAAAATATAACATGAGCATTGTATTTTTTGGTTCTCATTTAATGATGCAACTAATAAATGTAATTAAATACTAAAATGCAAATAAACCTAAAATGTTGTGCAATGAATATTTCAGATATTTTTTGGTATTTTTTTTATGATTTTAAAATATTAAATATTCAACTAAATGCAAATAACAATTAACAAGAAATTCCTAAAAATTCTATATAATTAAAATAATTAGAAAATTATTTTGTTTTTGTAAATTTTGTAGGAGTATTTTTCGTTGGGCAAAAATTACGTGCTCACGTCTACCATAATCATTGATTAAACGCCTCCAATCAATAGCTAGACCATCGCTGATGAGGATAAAACTTCCCCTTTTAGTATGGTGACATGTTATTTTGCATGCAGCAGCACTTGTGCGGATAAGGCCAGCCAGTTATCATGAAGTCTCCCCATTACAGTTGGCTTTTGGTCAGGAGCCAAATATTTTCCATCTAAGAATTTTTGGATGTGCCGTATATGTTCTAATTGCTCGACCAAATCACACAAAGATGGGTCCCAAAAGAACGTTGGGAGTATACGTTGGTTATGAATCTCCTTTTATTATTAAATATCTGGATCCTATGACAGGAGATTTATTTAGATCCAAATTTGCTGATTGTTATTTTGATGAATCAGTTTTTCCAATATTAGGGGGAGAAAATAAACAATTGAAAAAGAGATAGATTGGAACGTATTATCTCTATCTCATTTGGATCCTCGTACAAATCAATGTGAACAAGAAGTTCAAAAGATCATTTATATGCAAAATATTGCAAATCAATTGCCAGATGCATTTACTAATCTTCCACGAGTTACTAAATCGCATATTCCAGCTGTAAATGCTCCAATTCGAATTGATGTCTCAGCTGGACAGTATGATTATGCAAATAAATCTAGGCCACGCCTTAAACGTGGTAGACCAATCGGTTCCAATGATAAAAATCCCCGAAAAGGGAAATGAGCAAATGATCAATTTGATCATAACATGGATGCAATTCCTCAAGAGGAGCATAAAGACATAGTAAGTTATAAGACCTCACATGAGGTTCTAGTACCTGGAAATGATGAAAATGAAGAGATGTCAATAAGTTATGTCTCTACGGGAAAAAGGCGTAACCGAAATAACGTTGTTGTTAACAACAGCTTTGCATATAATGTTGCAGTTGAAATAATGCAACATGATGAGGATCTTGAGCCAAAATCTGTCGATGAATGTAGACAAAGAAATGATTGGCCAAAATGGAAAATGCATTCAAGCGGAATTGGCTTCACTCGAAAAATGTTAAGTTTTCAGACCAATAGTCTGAATGCCTGAAGGTGTCAAGACAGTGGGGTACAAATGGGTTTTTCTATAAAAACGAAATGAAAAAGGTGAAGTCGTAAGACATAAAGCACGACTTGTGGCACAAGGGTTTTTCAAAGGCATGTCATTGATTATATGGAGACATATTCTGCTGTGGTAGATGCAATTACCTTCAGGTATTTAATAAATCTGGCAATCCATGAAAAGATTGATATGTGGTTGATGGATGTTGTCACAACCTAATTATATGGCTCACCAAAAAATGAATTTTTTATGAAAATCCCTAAAGGATTTAAAGTTCTTGAAGCACATAAAAGTTCAGGAAACTTGTTCAATAAAGCTTAATAAATCCTTATACATATTGAAGCAATCAGGGAGGATGTGGTACAATCGTCTTAGCAAGTATTTGCTAAAGGAAGGGTACAAAATTGCCCTATTTGCCCTTGTGTCTTTATTAAGAGGTTTGGATCTGAATTTGTCATCATAGATGTGTATGTTGATGACTTGAATATCATTGGAACTTCTAAAGAGCTTCTAAAGGTTGTAGAGTGTTTGAAGAAAGAATTTGAAATGAAATATCTTGGTAAGACGAAATTTTGTCTTGGCCTACAATTTGAGCATGTAACAAATGAAATTTTTTCTCATCAATCAACATACACTGAAAAGGTTTTAAAGCGATTTTGCATGGATAATGCACATCCATTGAGTACCCCCAATGGTTGTGAGATCGCTTGACATAAATAAAGATCCATTTCGGCCTCAAGAAAATGTTGAATAGCTCGTTGGTGATGAAACTCCATATCTTAGTGCAATTGGGGAACTGATGTATCTTGCCAACAATACCCGACATGATATTGCTTTTGCAGTAAGCTTATTAGCAAGATTCAGCTATTCCCTGACAAGAAGACATTGGAATGGTGTTAATCGTATATTTATATATCTTCGGGGAACTATAGATATGGGATTGTTTTATTTTAATGAATTCAAGTCAGAAATGATTGGCTATGCCGATGCAAGTTATTTGTCTGATCCACTTAAAGCCCGATCTCAAACAAGTTATTTGTTTACATATGGTGGTACAACTATATCATGACATTCAATGAAACAAACAATAGTTGCCACATCTTCAAATCATGTTGAGATAATAACCATTCATGAAGCTAGTCGGGAATGTGTTTGGTTGAGATCAATGACTCAACATATTCAGGGAATGTGTGGTTTTCTTATTAAAAAAAAATAATCCAACTATACTATATGAATGCAATGTTGCTTGCATCGCTCAACTGAAAGGAGGATACACTAAAGGAGACAGAACAAAGCATATTTCACCAAAGTTCTTTTTCACACATAATCTTCAACAAAATTGTGAAAATAATGTTCAACAGATTCGTTCATGTGAAAATTTGGATGATCTGTACACTAAGGCATTACCAAGTCAACACTTGAGAAATTGAAACAGAAGATTGGAATGTGGCGTCTTCGAGAAATAAAGTTATATTTTCATGATGGGGAGTATGATATGTGTTGTACTCTATTTCCATTAGCCTAGGTTTTGTCTCACTGGTTTTTCCTGGTAAGGATTTTAACGAGGCGGAAAATAAAGCGTATTAATGATATGTGTACTCTTTTTCCTTCACTAAGAGTTTTTTCCACGGGGTTTTTCTTAGTAAGGTTTTAACGAGGCATATTATATATTGTGGATGTTAATTATTCCCACTATTTTCATCTATGATGTAAATAACCTCCCACTACTTATCACTGTTGTGATTGAAACTCCCACACCTCCATAACCGCTCATCATGATCTTCCCTCATGATCTCAATTGTTAATGTTTACCCTTAATATTGGATAACAATTAAACTTATAATGTGGTTGTAAGGACCCGTGATTTAACCTAATACTAATTGATAAATATGAAGATTAGTAACAAAAATTAACAACAAAGTAAAGCAAACCAATGTTGAAATGGAATTCAGCCTTCGAGCTAGAGTGCTCACGAACTGATTGATTCCAGAACAGTTAAAAATAAAGCAAGCTGATGAACGAGAGACTATAAGCTAAAGAGAGTGTTATATTGCTTTTCTATGCGAGAACCATAACTCGAATTACAGAAGGAAATCCCATGATTAGCTAATTAACCTTTCTTGATTTGATATGTTCCGAGATTTTCGACATGATCTTTGACCAATTACAGATATCTCGCCTTTATGTTATTATACTATCTTTGATCTTGCTCGATGTCTATCTCATTCAGTCTCGATCACTACTGGCCTCGGTCTCGACAGGTTCCTCGAATCACAAACTCGGTACCTTGTCCTCGTGCCACGGTCTGATCTACTACGAGATCGATCTTCGATCCTTCACCTAGGTCTCGGTAAATTAGTAAAATCGTGTGAGCCCGATTTTAACCGTATACAGATAGTCCCCTCAATTTTTGGAGTGTAGTGACAAGAAACGAATTGAGCCTTCGATCCTCGACCTGTTATGCCGTCATCTACGTGACGTAAGCGATATGAGTGATCGAAACGTCCTGTCGGTGCAGTTTTCCTGGAACTTAATGCGTGTCAGTTGGTGGTCAGCCACTAGTGGTTTCGAACCGTTATCGTGAAGCCCATAAATAGGCCTTTTTCTCATTGATTCAAACTTTACTTTCAATCTTTTTTAATCTCCAAAGCTTTTTACATCTTCTAAGTTCTTCAGTTCTACAAAATCTTCAAGTTTTGTTGTTAACCTCTTCTCAAACATCAAGTCATATTATCTTCTTCTTTCTTCAAACTTAAACCAAATGGCCAAAACTTCAAAAACAATACCACAAAAAAAACTGCTTCATCTTCTCAACCGGTCGACAGGAAAGCGCCAGTGGAACCTCGCCTTGAGGAATATATTCCTGGGGGTTGTGTAGTCAGCTCTGACTTCAAGACCAAGAAAACCTCGTATGTTCCCGATCGTTGTGAGCCGGTATCGAGATACATGTGCTCGATACCTAAGAGCTACCTCGACAAAGTAAATGAGGACTGCAACTGGCAGAATAAAGAGGTTTTGATACCGGCCCCAGAGAAGGTTATTACTACCTACATGGAAGGGTACTTGAGTGGTTACACTTACCCTTTCACATTGGGTCCTCTTGACCCAATCATTGTGGACTTCTGCAAAACGTACCAGGTGACCCTCGGTCAAAATCACCCCTCCTTCTGGAGGATCAATATATTGCTCCGACCATCTCATCAGGTTATACAACTCTCGACTTTACCGAGGTTGGTTAATAAAGCTCCAATGTTGAGCCACCAAAGTCTTCATCTCCAGTATAGACGAGGACAAGGACCGAGGCTGGATGAGTCGATTCATCAAGGTGAAGACCTCGGACCTAATCCCTGTCGAGAACATGCCACTTCCCGAGAAGTGGAATATGAAACGTAACTACGATCCCCTATTATTTGTTACTTGGCTTCTTTGCTTTCTCTGACTGGTGTTCTTTTTCAATGTTTCCACTGACTGGATGCTCGGTTCCATCCTCAACCTCAAGAGCTGGGTTAGGGACCTAGTCTCGACATCGACGTATGATGAACGCATATGACGCGACTTATCAAAGGGCCGATGGGATGCCAAAAATCATGGTAAGCCCTTTTTCACGTGTTTGATGATTTCGTTGAAGCGTATTTTCCGCACTTACTTAATTTTCTTTTCATACAGGCCTTAGCAAAGATGAAGTCATGAGGCCCCCATCTCGTGAGGAGGAGACTTTGATCCTGGTCCCGAAACTGGCGAAGGCTAAAAAGAGGAAAAGGACCTCAACCTTCGAAAATCCAGAGCCCAAAAAGAGAGGGGCTCGTAAGCCCAGAAAGAACATCGTCCTCCTAACTGAAGACGCAGTTTAACGCCTAAGGGAGGAAGACGAAGAAGAGGAAGAGAACCATTTTGGGCTGGTGGCCCGAGTGAGGATGAACACCGAGGCCCCAAAGTCTACTAAGTCGGTGAAGGTTTCAAAGACTTCACCTCGAGATGAGGGGGTCTTGGAAAAAGACTTGGGCGAAGTCCCCGAGTCGTCGAGGACTTAAGATACCTCGCACCGTAGTGAACAAACGGCGGGTACAACTAGAGGGGCTGGTCTCGAGGCCCCTCGAGATGGAGATAGCACCCCAAGTGACCCAGTTGGGGAAATAGAAATTGTAGGCTCCCCGTCACTCCCTTCGTTCTCTAAGGGGATGATTCAAGATGCTTGGGCCTTGAAGACCCCCTCCATAGAAGGAGCCCACTAAAGGGAGGACCCCGTGACTGCTTTACTGGGGTCGAAGATGCTACCGGCCAGAGTGACTTTGAGGTCTCGTGTAAGGAATTAGGAAAAACATTGAATCTCTTCAATGAAGATCGAGTTTATTGTTTCTGAAAGGGGCATTTTTATGTTATTTCCTGTTTGATATACTAACATGTTTTCTTACTTGTCCCCAATAAAAACGGTTGTGGTTAAGTGTTATTTATCACTGAGCTAGTGACTCATTCCCCGCTAATTGTTTTACAGATACAGCGTTGACGCGGGCGAGGATTTCGTTAATTAGAGCGCACAGGTTGATAGTTCTTGGTGAGCCTCGCACTTGTTCGCGTGGGCAGAGATTTTATTTATTGTTATGGTCTTTCTTTGAACTCTTAGAGTCTATCCATGGTCATTCTTTTAGTGTCTTGAGTATTCTTTGTTTTTATAGACTTATGTTGAGTATCGCTCATTCTTATCGAAGCTGGAGATAAAGTAGTAAATTCTAGTTGTTAGTGGGTGGAGTATTAATAGTAGGTATTTATTTTGGTTAATTGATAAAGTCATGGTATTTTGAATTGCTATTAGGATGTTTGGTTGCTGATTTGAGACAGGAATTTTTTTTAGGATAGTCCAAAAAGAGGGGAAACTCTGCATAATTTTCTGTAAAATACCGATGAAGCTTACTTGGGGGTAATTGCTCCTAAGTTATGGTCATGATCGTAAATTGGGTCGTGACAAAGTTAGTATCAGAGCTTAGGCTTTATGTCCTGTGTCATGGAGCAATGTTTAGTAGAGTCTTGTTCATGGGTATGTAGGTGCCCATACTTATGATATTAAGCTACTGAACATCTAGGAATGTTTTCCTTCTTTCATTCTTTGATCGTGCATTTAGATAACTTGAAATTGACTTTGGAATATTTCTTTCGCAGATGGATAGTACATGCACAACCTCATCTGATGTACGTGGTACTACTAGGGGTGGCGGTCAAGTTGGAGCTCATCAAACTAGAAGACAGACTACTCCTCAACCTGAAGTTGGGAACATGGGTCAACCCCAAGTTGCTATGCCAGACCAAGTGCAAGGGCAGGGTGTTCAGAACGCTCCACCACCAGTGCCAACTATTGTACCTACTGTTGCCTTACCTGCAGACGCAATGGCAAGGTTATTGAATGTGTTAGAGGCATTGGTGCCTACTCAGGGTGGAAGTTCAGCTCCTCAAGTTACTTTACAGACACAAGCACCTGCACAGACTCATACTTTCGGAAATAAGTAAGTATCCCTACAAGAGTTCCTGAAATTGAAATCACCAAAATTCACAGGTTTTGATAATTCAGCAGATCCTCAAAGTTTCTTGGATGGGACACTCAAGGCATTACGTGCTCTAGGATGTTCTAGTGAGAGATCTGTGGAGCTTGTAGCATACAAACTAGAGGATATGGTCAATACCTGGTATGAAACTATGTTGCTAGGAAGACCAGCAGGAGCAACACCACTGACATGGGACGAGTTCACTAAGTTGTTCATGAATTATTTTTTTCCAGACAGCCTGATGCAAAAATATGCTAGAGACTTTGAGAGATTGGTTCAGACTCCAGATATGGATGTGTCAACATATAACACCAAGTTTTGTAAGCTGGCTAGATATGCTCCGTACTTAGTGTCTACCGAAAAAGCTCGAGTTCAGAGGTTTGTTGATGGATTGGTTGGTCGGCTATACACTGCAGTAGCCCCATAGATGAAAACTTTATCCTACTCTGATGTAGTCGACCTTGCTAGAAAAATTGAAAACAAGGGACGTGATGAGCGTGCAGCTAGTGATTTATGTAATAAGGCCAAGACATGAGTGTCTTTTAGTGGCGGTTTTAGTGAAAATCGAAAAGCACGAAATCAAGGACAACAACAACAGGGTTCTCAGACAGGGACACACTTGTCTTCACAAACCACATAAAGACCACATTATAGACAGGGTACTAGGGGACCACCAGCATCTGGACATCGTAATTCTGGGCAGATGTATGCCACTACTCCAGTCTGCCAGACCTGTGGTAGATCACATTTGGGCCAGTGTCGTGTTCTAACTGGAGAGTGCTTTCGGTGTGGCCAGTTGGGACATCACTTGAGGGATTTCCCTCAGCCTCCGAGGAATTTCAACAAGGCTTCTATTCAGTCAGCTGCACCTACTCATACTACTCGTAATACTACAGATGCTACATGTACAGGAAATAGAGGTCGAGATGTTAGGGATCGTGCTACTGTGACTCAAGGACAAGGGAATGCTGGTAGAGGTCGGCGAGAGTTTTTGCATTTACTAGACAGTATGCTCAGGCCTTGAATGTTGTGCTTACAGGTATTCTTTCTATCTGTTCATTTGATGCACTTGCGTTGATTGATGCGGGATCTACCCACTCCTATGTGTCCTCGTACTTTGCTTTGAGGTTTAGCAGACAACTTGTGCTATTGAATTATCCTTTTCTAGTTGCTACTCCTTTTGGAGAGTCTCTATTAGATGAATATGTGTATCGTGCTTGTTAGATATGGGTTGAGGGTAGAGATACTCTAGCTGATCTTATTGTACTTGATAAGATTGACTTTGATATGCTGATGGGAACAGATTGGTTATCTTCTTATTGTGTTATCGTTGATTGTCATGCAAAGATAGTCAAGTTTGAGATACCAAATGAGTCTAGTTTTGTTCTAAAAGGGGGTCAGGTTTCAGAGACATGCAAAGTTGTATCTTTCATGAAAGCTCAGTGACTTCTGAAGAAAGGTTGCTTGGATCTCTTAGCTATTGTAAATGGCACAAGAAAGGAAACAATTAGTACAGAAAATGTTCCAATAGTGAGGGAATATTCTGATATATTTCCTGAGGATCTTCCAGGATTGCCTCCAGTACGAAAAATAGATTTTGGTATTGATTTGACACCTGACACACATCCCATATCAATACCGCCATATCGGATGGCACCAGCAGAGTTGAAGGAGCTAAACAACAATTACATGATTTGTTGTAGAATGATTTTATCATACCGAGTATATCTCCATGGGGTGCACCAGTACTGTTCGTAAAGAAGAAATATGGATCCCTGAGAATGTGCATTGACTACAGGCAGCTGGACAAGATAACAATACGTAATAAATATCCTTTGCCTCGTATAGATGACATGTTTGATCAGTTACAAGGAGCTGCCCACTTTTCAAAGATTGACCTCCGTTCTGGTTATCATCAGCTTAGAGTCAAAGATGAAGATATTTCCAAGACTGCTTTCAGAACTCGATACGGGCACTATGAGTTCCTTGTGATGCCTTTCGGACTGACTGATGCTCCAGCTGCATTCATAGATTTAATGAATAGGGTGTTCAAGTCGTTTCTAGATAGATTTGTAATAGTATTTATTGATGATATCCTGATATATTCTCTTAGCCAAGGAGAAAACGAGGATCATCTCAGGACTGTGTTGCAGACATTGCGAGAACATCGGCTTTATGCTAAGTTCTCGAAGTGTGAATTTTGGCTAGACTCAATATCATTTCTGGGGCATGTTATATCCATAGATGGAATTATGGTAGATCTTAAGAAGACAGAAGCTCTGCAAAAATGGCCCAGGCCTACTTCTCCTACAGAGATTCGCAGCTTTTTAGGCTTAGCAGGCTATTATAGGCGGTTTTTGCAGGAGTTTTCCAGAATAGCAACACCAATGACCAGGGGTGGGAAGGGGGGGGGGGGGGTAAGGAAGCCTCTAGTTTGAGAGTTGGATCTTGGAACATTGGGATGTTGACGGGGAAGTCTATAGAGTTAGTTTAGATTCTTTAGAAGAAGAAGATCAACATAGCGTGTGTTCAAGAGACTAGATGGAAGGGTACTAGGGCACGAGATGTAGACGATTTTAAACTAATGTACTCAGGAAGCGCTGTGGGTAAGAATGGGGTAGGTATTTTAGTTGACACGGACCTCACGGAGCTCGTGGTCAAGGTTACCAAGGTAAATGATAGGTTGATGAGTATTAAGCTTGTAGTTGATGGGTTTACTATAAACGTGATTAGTGCATACGCTCCTCAAGTAGGTTTGAACCAGGAGGTCAAGAAGCGATTATGAGAGGATTTGGATGAGATGGTGCTTAATATCCCGCACACAGAGAAGTTGTTCATTGGCGATGATTTCAATGGCCATATTGGGGCTAGTGCTAGGGGTTATGGTGTTGTGCATGGCGGGTTCGATTTTGGGGATAAGAATGAAGGAGGTAATTCACTGTTGGATTTTTCTAGAGCTTTTGATTTGGATATAGCTTTGAGTTTTCCAAAGACCACCTGGTCATTTTTCGGAATTCCATGGGCAAGATTCAGATTGATTGTCTTTTCTGCAGGAAATGTGATAAAGGTTTGTGCACAGATTGCAAGGTCATCCCAAGTGAGCACCTCATGACCCTACATAGGCTCCTAGTTATGGACCTGGAGATCAAGAGGAGTAGGAGGAAGAGAGCGGTGTGTAGGCAACCTAAGATCAAGTGGGATAAATTGACCAAGGACAAAGCTCAGGATTTAGGGGGAGAAGTTGTTGGCTATGAGGGCTTGGATGAGTTGGGGGACATAGTTCACGACTACGAATTGCATTAGGGTAGATTCTAGAGAGGTCTTAGAGGTCATGAAGGTCTCTCTCGGGGGTCATAGAGGGGACTGGTGGTGGAATGGAGATGTCCAACGTAAAGTGGAAACTAAGAAAGCTGCTTATATGAAGCTAGTAGAGAGTACAAACAAGGAGGAAACAAGGACTTATCAGGAGTGTTACATAAAGGCAAAGAAAGAGGAAAAGTTAGCAGTTACGATGGCTAAAAATATGACGTTTGCTCGTTTGTATGATGAGCTCGGGGGCAAAGGCGGGGACAAGAGGTTGTACAGGTTTGCCAAGGTGAGGGAGAGGAAGGCCCGTGACTTAGAACAAGTCAAGTGCATAAAGGAAGAGGATGGAAAAGTATTGATGGACGAGGCACTTATTAGGAGAAGATGGCAGACATACTTCCATAAAATGTTGAACGAGGAGGGGGGATAGACGCATTGTGTTGGGTGAGTCGGAGCACTGCGAGAGTCGGCGGGGTTTTAAGTACTGTAGGTGGATTACGGTAGAGGAGGTGGAAGGGGTGATGCATAAGATGTGCAGGGGCAGAGAGATGGGTCCAAATGAAATCCCAGTTGAATTTTGGGAGAGCACGGGGCGAGCAAGTTTGGAATGACTCATATGGTTGTTTAATGTTATTTTTAAGATGAAGAAGATGACCGAAGTATAGAGGTGGAGTATGATGGTTACGCTTTACAAGACCAAGGGTGATATCCAAAATTGCAACAATTGTAGGGGTATCAACATATTGAGTCACACTATGAAGGTTTGGGAGGGGGTGGTGGAGGTCAAGGTGAGGAGGTGCGTGTCAGATTGGATTCATGCTGGGGAGTTCGACTACGAAAACGATTCTTCTGGTTAGGTGATTAGTGGAGCAGTATAGGGAGAGAAAGAAGGACTTGCATACTGTGTTTATTGACCTTGAGAAAGCGGACGATAAAGTCCCGAGGGAGGTTCTGTTGAGGTGTTTGGAGGCTAGTGGCGTCCCGGTAGCGTAATTAGGGTGATTAAGGATATTTATGATGATTCTAAGACTCGGGTGAGGACTGTGGGTGGTGACTCGGAGCATTTCCTTTTGGTGATGGGATTGCACCAGGGATCGACTCTTAGCCCATTTTTATTTGCCTTAGCGATGGATGTATTGTCACGACACATCCAATGGGAGGTGCCTTGGTTCATGCTATTTGTTGATGATATAGTGTTGATTGACGAGACGTGAAGTGGAGTTAACGCGAGGTTGGAGGTTTGGAGACAGACCTTGGAGTCTAAAGGTTTCAAATTAAGTAGAACCAAAACAGAGTACTTGGAGAGCAAATTATATTACGGGACCCATGAAGCTGACGTATAGGTAAATCTTGATGCTCAAGTCATCCCCAAGAGAGCGAGTTTTAAGTATCTCAGGTCTATTATCCAAGGTAATGGGGAGATTGACGAAGATGTCGCACATAGCATCGCAGCGGGATGGATGAAGTATAGGCTTGCTTTCGATGTTTTATGTGATAAGAATGTGCCGCCAAGACTTAAGGGTACGTTTTATAGAGTGGTGGTTCGCCCGACTATGTTGTATGAGGCTGAGTGTTAGCCATTCAAGAACTTCCACGTGCAGAAGATGAAAGTAGCAGAGATGAGGATGTTGAGATAGATGTATGGGTGTATCAGGAGAGATAATATTGAGAATGAATTCATCCGAGACAGAGTTAGAGTAGCCTCCGTGAACGACAAGATGTGGGAGTCAAGGCTGAGATGGTTCAGGAATATTAAAAGAAGAAGTATTGATGCTCATGTTAGGAGGTGTGAGAGGTTGGACATGGCGAGCTTTAGAAGAGGTCGAGGTAGGCCTAAGAAGTACTGGGGAGAGGTGATTAGACAAGACATGTCGCTGCTTCAGCTTACCGAGGACATGAACTTTGATAGGAGTGTGTGGAGGTCGAGGATTAATGTAGAAGGTTAGTGGGTAGTTTTTAGTTGCTCACTGATAGTATTAGTAGCACGCATGTCCCTCCATATTCTTAGATTTTTATTATGTTATGTGATTTTTTTCGCCTCAATTATTGTATTCCTTGTTGCTATTATTTGGTACTACTTATCCTTTATATCTCCCTTTTTTATTTTCTCTTCCCTCTTTGTTACTTTCTTGCTTTCCACTTCTTCTTATTACCCCTCCTGAGCCAAGGGTATATTGCAAACAACCTCTCTACCTGTTAGGTAGGGGTAAGGTCTACGTATAGACTACCCCCCCCCCCCCCCCCCAGACCCACCTTGGTGGGAACATACTGGGTTTGTTGTTGTTGTTGTTTTGCTGGCCATGTTGAAACCATTTGGGACCTGAGCTACGGGTATGATTTGATCTTGTAGGCCGAGATAATAATGACCCTCGGCTGAATGATATTTGCCGAGCTCCCTGGATCAATTAAAGCACGCTTAACTTTGAATTTTATTCATAAAGATAGAAATTACCAGAGCGTCATTGTGGGGTTGAGAGACTCCTTCTGCTTCCTCATGGTTGAATGATACAGTGCCTTCTGCCACATATTCTCGGTTATATTTTTCCCTAGTAATTGACACTTTAGTGCGTTTGAATATGAGCCCTTGTGGATTATCGACCCCATCGACGATCATATGGATCATATGCTGATGCTCCTCCTGCTCATTTTTTCTGTTGGCGTCTGTTTCTCTTAAATGACTTTTGGCTCGATTTCTCAAGAACTCTCAAAGGTGGCCCTCGTTGAATAGATGGGCTACCTCCTACCTCAGTTGCCTGCAGTCTTCAGTTCTGTGGCCAGGTGTGACGTGGTACTTGCATATTTGATGGGGGTTTCTTTGGGAAGGATTGGTTTGTAGGGGTCTGGTCCATCTAGTATCATTGATTCTCCCAATGGAAGACACAATACTTGTTGCGTCGATGTTGAAGTTGGATTCTGATAATCGTGGTGCCTCTGTGGGATCAGCATGCTTATCGAACCCACTTTTTCTCATGAGTCCGCGATAACCTGTCCTCGATCGCTTATTCGATCATTTCGGATGGGATTGCGTCCTGGACCGCTGTTTCTATGATCTGCGTTGTACGACTGATATCGGTCTCTATTGGACCGAGGTTCCCTTTCGATATCCCTCTTATTTCTGCCTACGGTCCTGTTCGGATAGACAAAATCAGAAGGGGTTCCCAATTGGTCATCCTCGACCCTGATCTTCGATTGGTACCGATTATGTATATCGGCCCAGGTTACCGCCAGATATTAAATTAAATTCTGCTTCAGTTGACGTGATACCACCGAACTCCATTCGTTAAACCCCTGAGTAAATGCTTGAAAAACCCAATCATCTGTAACCGGTAGTAATTTCATGAGTTCCATCTGGAACCGAGATACGAACTCCCTCAACATTTCGTTATCCTTTTGCTTCACTTTGAAAAGGTCTGATTTCCTCGTCGCAACCTTTATTGCACCGGCATGTACCTTTACGAAAGAATCTGCAAGCATGGCGAATGAGTCGATGAATTCGGTGGTAGGTTGTGATACCAAATCAGTGGTCCATTCGACAGAGTTTCTCCAAATTTTTTCAGTAGGACAGATTCGATCTCATCATCTTCCAAATCATTTCCTTTTATGACACAAGTATAGGAAGTGAAATGCTCATTAGGATCGGTGGTCCCATTGTACTTAGTGATTTTCGGCATGCTGAATTTCTTCGGAATGGGCTTCGGAGCCGCACTTTGGGGGAACAGCTTCTTCACAAACTTCTTTGAGTCCATACCTTAAAATCGGCGGTGCCCCCGGTATTTGGTCAACCCGGGAGTTGTATGTCTCTACTTTCTTATCATTTGCCTCAATTTTCTTTTCTCTCGATTAAATTCGTTTGGTGATCTCCTAGAGTATGTTCATAACGACAGGGTCAGTCCCCGATTCATTGGCGCTTGACCTTTATGGATTTGGTTCGTTTCGGCAGGCGACTTCCGGTTCGACCCCACTCGGTGCTCGATGCTGATTTTGTAGTTGTGCAGTAGTGGCTTGTTGATCCTGTAACATCTCGAATATTTCTTGGAAGCTGACTCCTCCATCTCATCCACCCTGCGTACCTCGACCACCAGATCGGCCTTCTCTGCGTACGCTTCCTTAGAGATCAGCGCATGGATTTGCATATAAGGCAATATGTGAACTAACGTCGACTGGATTGGAAATTGGTGCTCCTTCAAGATAGTCCCGAGGCACCTCGATCCCTGGAGCGGTTATGTTGTCATTTTCCCCATGAAATCCGAGGCCTTTGGCACCATGTGCGGGTGTTATTTGTGAGTTTGACATGTTTTATCCTAAAACCAAAAACACTTACAAGAACAAGCGTAAAATAGTGTGTGTTATCGGAATCAGTATTTAACAATCACTATTATCCTTAGCACCACGGTGGGATAACAATTAAACGTATATTGTGGTTTTTAGGATATGTGATTTCACTCAACACCAATTGATAGATATGAAAATAAATAATAGAATTATAAGTAAAGCAAACCAGTATGCAGACATAACTTAGCCCTCGAGTCGAAGTACTCTTGAACTGATAAATGCAAGAATAGTTAAAAGATAGAATAAGTAGATAACAATAATGTAAGCGAGAAAGAAAGAATTGTATTGCTTTGATCTCTGTGAATTATGATGCCTAAAAAATGATTAGAATTCCCTTTTATATAGCATATGAATTCTACTTATGGTAAAAATCTAATTACAGAAGGATATCACGTTATTAGCTAATTAGCTACTCCTAATTTGATCAGTTCCGAGATTTACGACGTGATCCTCGACCATTAACGGATGTCTCGCTCTTTCTTTATTATTCCATCTCCGATATCGCTCGGTGTCTGTCTCTCTTGGCTTCGATTGTTACCAACCTCGATCTCGAAAGAGACTTCGATCTCGAATTCAATGCCTCAGCTTCGTGATATATTTGAAACTGACCTTTAATGCAACATTCTAGTCTCGATCAAATAGTAAAATCGTGTGGCGCCGATTTCAACTGTATACATAAGGCATAGTGTTTACCCTTAAAATTTGAAAATAATTAAACTTATAATGTGCTTTTAAGGACACGTGATTTCATCTAATATCAATTAATAATTTCAATGATTAATAATAGAAATTAACAATAAAATAAAGCAAACTAGTGTTGAAATGCAATTTAGCCATCGAGCTAATGTGCCCTCGAACTGACTGATACTAGAATAATGACGTGTAAAGCATACTGATGAGAAAAAGATTATAAGCGAGGGGGAAGTTTTATATTGCGTTGATATGCCAGAATAATGTGTGTTAAGAATGATCAGAACCCCCCTTTATATAGTAGAGTAATTCTACTTATGGTACAATTCTAATTATAGAAGGAAATCACTTGATTAGCTAAATAACCGTTCATAATTTGATCTGCTCCGAGATTTCTTCCATAATCTTTGACCAGTCACGGATATCTCGCCTTTCTCTTATTATGCTATCTTCGGTTTTGCTCGATGTCTATCACATTGGTCTCGATCATGACAAGTACCTCGAATCCCGAACTCGGTACCTTATCCTCATGACTCGTTCTGATCTATTACGGGGCCAATCTTTGATCCATCCCCTGGTCTCGGTTAATTAGTAAAATCGGGTGGGCCCGGTTTTAACCGTATACAGATAGTCCCCTTATTTTTTGGAGTGTAATGACAAGAAGTGAATTGAGCCTTCGAGTTTTACCTCGACCTATCATGACATCATCACCGTGGCATAAGCAACAGATGTGACTCAAATATCCCGTCAGTACAGTTCCCCATGTTATTCATGTGTATCAGTTGATAGTCGGCCACTAGCAATTTTGAACCGTCGCTGTAAAACCCATTATAGGCCTCATTTCCACCCTTTCAAACTTTACTTTCAACCTCTTCTGTTCTAACCCTCAAAGTTCTTTGCATTTTTCAAGTTCTTCATCTGCAATTCTTCAAGTTTCACCGTTAACCTCTTCTCAAAACACCAAATTTCTTCATCTTCATCTTTCTTTAACATCAAAACTAAATGGCGAAAACGTTAAAGACTGCGCCTCAATAGGAAACTGCTTCATCATCTCAGCCGGCAGGCGGGAAAGCACTGGTGGAACCACGCTTTGAGGAATGCATTCTTGGGGGTGTGTTTTCAGTTCTGATTTCAAGATCGAGAAAACCTCGTCGGTCCTCGGTCGTTGCGAGCCGGTGTCGAGATACATATGCTTGATACCTAAGAATTTTCTCGAAAAAGTGAAGAAGGATGGCAACTGGCAGAACAAAGAGGTCGTTATTCCGTCCCCTGAGGAAGATATTACCGCCCATGTGGAAGGGTTCTTGAGTGTTTACACTTACCCTTTCACGTTGGGTCCCCTCAACACAATCATCGTGGACTTCTATAGAAAGTACCAGGTGACCCTCGGTCAGATCCATCCCTCCTTCTGGAGGATCATCACGTTGCTCTGATTCTTAGCGAGAAAAGTTGAAGGGCTCCCTTTTACCCTCGACCACCTCATCAGGTTATACAGCCCCCGGCTTTACCGAGGTGGACTAATAAAGCTCCAGCGCCGGGCCACCAAGGTTGTCCGAGTGAAGACTTCAGACCTGATTCAGGCCGATTTGATGTCGTTCCCGGAGAAGTGGAATATGAAACGTAAGTGCGATCCCACTATTGGCTTGTATTTTTTATTTTGCTCTTTTACTTTTTCTCATCGATATTCTTCTCCATGGTGTAGCGGCTTCTTGGATGCCCGGTGAAATTCCTAACCTCGAGAGCTGGGTTAAGGACCTGGTCTGGACTTCGACGTATGCTGAGCGCGCATGGCGCGACTTATCGAAAGGCCGATGGGAAGCCAAAAATCATGGTATGCCCTATTCATGTATTTGATGATTTGGTTAAAATTTTCTTCCCACACTTACTCAATTCCTTTTCATGTAGGTCTCGACAAAGATGCAGTCATGAGTCCCCCATCTGGTAAGGAAGAGACTTCAATTCCGGTCTCGTAGCCGGGAAAGGAGAAGAAGAGAAAGAGGACCTCGACCTCTGAGGATCTAGAGACCAAGAAGAGAGTGACTCGTAAGCCCAGGAAAACATTATCCCTCTAACGGTGGAGTCAGTTTGACTCCTAAGGGAGGAAGATGAAGAAGAACACGAAGAGGAAGAAGATGATTTCGGGCTGGTGGCCTAAGTGAAAATGAACACCGAGGCTCAAAAGGCCACTGAGTCGGTGAGGGTTGAAAAGATTCTCCCTTGAGCAGAGAGGGTCTCGAAAAGAGACTTGGGCAAAGTCCTCGAGTCGTCTAAGGCTGAAGATATCTCTCATTGAAGTGAGAAAATGGCGGATATGGCTGTAGAGGGCAGCCTCAAGGCTCCTCGAGATGAAGAGAACACCCAAGTGACCCACTTGGGGAAATAGAAATTGGAGGCTCCCCATTGCTTCCTTCATTCTCTGAGGGGATGATTCAGGAGGCTCAGGCCTTAAAGACCCTTTCCATAGAAGGAGCCCACGGAGCGGAGGACCCTTTCCATGGTTACTTTACTGGGGTCGAAGACACTGCCGGTCTAAGTGACTTGGAAATTTCGAGGAAGGATTCGGGAAAAGCATCGAGTCTCTTCAATAAGGCACAACAAGCTCTGAATCGGGTAAGCCTTAACTCCCAACGTAGATATCACATTTGTGTTTATTTTGTCTCTTCCTGTCTAATTTCTTTTCTTCTTTCTGTGTAGGCCTTGGTAATTCATCAGGAGACATTTTTAAAACCCTAAGCAGAACTGAGCCGGTGTGAGGCCGATCTTCAAGGGCTTACCGAAGAGATGAATTCCCTTATACTTCTCGGTGGCAAAAAGAAGATGAAATGAAGGACCTCCGAGCTGCGCTATCCATGGCTCAGAAAGAACAAAGCGACCTGACCGATCAGGTAATAATAATATTAGAATCTCATGGCATCGGTTCGGGGGTAATGGCTAATAATTCGATCTCACAGGCCCAGCAGAAGCTCGAAATAATCGAGTAGCTTCGTGGAGAGGTCGATGTGGTGAAGGCGAAGAAGGAGGCTACTCGAGCCCAGTTATCATCGACTGAAAATCAGCTTCAGGGCATGAAAGAGAAGTGCTCGGCATAGGCCAAGAAAATAGAGGAGCTCGAGGCTCGGTTGGCCACTAAACTTGAAAAGGACAAATTTGAGGTAGAAAAGGCCAAGGCTAAAAATGGAGATTGTAGCCGTCTATCGGTCTAATGCTGAAGCCACTCAAGCCCAAGCAAAGGAAATTGCCGATGCTGCCCAAACTCGAGCGTACTGGGTTGCCCAGCTTGCCAAGTGCCAATCTCAGAGGGAGACCTTCGAGGAGATCAATGCTCGAGGCTTCGATCTCACTAATGAGATAAAAAATGCAAAAGAGCTCAAAGTTGATGCTAAGGCACTGTCCTCCTCTAATGATGATAATGATGTTGAGAGTGTCAGCATGTCCGAGTGCAGAGGGGACCCCGATGGTGAAGAAGCTACCCCTGGAGAAAACAAGGAACTTTAGGATTTTTCATTTTTGTTCTTTTGTATAGGATCCTGATCGGACCTTGTAAATAACCTTTCATATATATAAAGATCTCTTTTTTTTCGACTTGTCTTTATTTCATTTCTGCCTTATGAAAATTTTGTTTCATTTATGCCTTATGAAATTGAATTCATAGGTTCAAGGCTTAGGCAATTTGATCGAAGACAGACTAATGTAGTTTTTATAATCGAGTGAGTACTTGCTCGAGCTCGAAGTAGGGTAACCCTTAGGTTTTATTTGAGCGAGGATGATTTCACGAACTCAAAAATGGAAATCGCCCTTAGGCTTTTTTTATTAGGCCGATGTGTCCTCTGTAAAAATGAATGGCTTTTCCCCCGTTCAGCTTGAAATATTTATTGTTTAATCATGTAAATTTGTTATGCCTTACAATGAAATAAGGAATTTGTTCGAGAGTTCAAACAATTTTTTACCCATTAGGTTTTTCGAGGGTTGATATTACCGAAATCCCTGGCTTTGTAATGCCTTAGCAGGAAATAAAGAATTTGTTCGGGTGTTTGTCACGCCCCCTTTTCTATCGCATGGGTTAGGTACGGAGAGATCGGGTTTATGACATTCTGGACAACTCCTTAAAGGAAGAGGTTTAAAAAAGAATCGCCACCGGTACGTTAGGGCACCTAGAGTTGATAACTCATGAACTAGTTCGCGTTACCAGAGATTGGGTAAGGGCTTGAAATTATACCAAGGGGAAGGTGTTAGGCACCCCTCAAGATCCACAACTATGGGTCCCAGCCAATAAGTTTTGTGAATTTGGACGGTGAGCAAATAACAAGTAAGGTTCATATAAGAGGGGATTTAAAACAAGTATGAAAATCTTTAAAGGTTTTGAAATAACATTAGAATAAACATATGAAAAGAATTGTCCTAGGTTTAAAGTAATACGGATCACTTAAATGCAATACCCGGTATGTCACACCTCGAAGAGGCGACTACACATGGTATTAGCACACGGGTCATTATGCGGATCATAGAGTTCGAGATTTGGCCTTTATGGTAGGAGACCCGGTATTTCTTCGAGTGTCGCCTATGAAGGGCGTAATGAGGTTCGGGAAGAATGGAAAGTTGAGCCCTAGGTACATTGGTCCATTTGAGATTTTGGATAAGGTAGGAGGGGTGGCCTACAAACTTGCTGCCGCCAAGTTTATCAGCCGTGCACTCGGTGTTTCATGTGTCTATGCTCCGGAGGTATATTGCGGATCCATCTCATGTACTTGATTTCAGCGGTGACCAGTTAGACAAAGATTTATCGTATAAGGAGGAGTCGGTAGCCATATTAGCTCGGTAGGTCCGTCAGTTGAGATCGAAGAGTTATCCTTCGATTCATGTTCAGTGGAGAGGTCAGCCTGTTGAAGCAGTGACCTGGGAGTCCGAGTCCGATATACGGGACCTATATCCCTACCTTTTCCCCGATTCAGGTACCTTTCTATGTCCGTTCGAGGACGAACGTTTGTTTTAGAGGTGGAGATTGTGATGACCCAAAAGGTCATCCTATGTAAATTTGATTATGACTGTGTTCCGAGGCCACGAAAGCCTTCGTTAATCTCACCTCGATGTGCGTGCGCAACCCGGGTGCGTAGCCGGGAAGCCTATATGTGGAAACTCGATAAAGAGTTGAATTGATAATAATTAATTGATAAAGTTGACTTTGGTCAACATTTTTGGTGAACGAACCCGGACTCGCGATCTAGCGGTCCCGGAAGGTTCGTAGGAAAATATGGGACTTGGACGTATGCTCGGAATCGAATTCCGAGGTCCCAAGTCCGAGAAATGAATTTCTAAAAAAAATTGTTTTCTGGAAATAGTAAAGGCTTATGAAAATGAACCTTGATGTGAAACCTGTGCTGCCGGGCCCGTATTATGGCTCCGGATCCCGAAACAGGTTCAATATGTGTTATTTAAGTTATCTGTGAAATTTGGTAAGAAACGGACTTGATTTGATGGGTTTTAGATCAAAATGGGAAATTTAGAGTTAGTAAAGTTCTGAGGATTTTCATAAAACTTGAAATTTGGTTAGGAATGTGATTTTATGCTACCGAGGTCCAAATGCAATTCCGAAGCCGGGAATAGTTCCGTTATGTTATTTATGACTTGTCTGCAAAATTTGAAGTCATTACGAGTTGTATGGGTCGGGTCGGCGCATCGTTATAGAATTCTAGAATTTCAAAGTTCTTAAGTTTTGAATTCAGGGGTTTTGGAGGGTGATTTTGAGTTTTAGCGTTGTGTTGAGTGTTCCGTGGGCTCGAGCAAGTCCGTTTAATGATTTGGGACTTGTTGGTATATTTGGACGGGGGATCGAGTGGGCCCAGGTGCCTCCCAGACCCCGTACGAGGCCAAAATACAGCAAAAATCACTGCTGGTGCACAGCAGCTGGTGTGACCGCAGGTGCGGTTGCCCAGCCGCAGGTGCGGGACCGCACATGCGGTCCAGGCCTTCGCAGGTGCGACCTCTTCCGCAGGTGCGATCAAAAATCCGCATGAGTGGGACCGCTGGTGCGGCTCCGACCTCCGCAGGTGCGAGCCCAAGGTCCCAAGCCCTTTTCCGCAGGGGCGATCAATTTCTCGCAGGTGCGAGACCGCACCTGCGGTCCTAAGGTCGCATGTGCGGAAACCCCTGTTGGCAGCCCCTTTTAAATGTCCAAAATTTCGGGTTTTCTTCACTTTTATCCATCTTCAACCTCCATTAGAGAGCTTTTGAGCTAGGGGAAAGGCTGTCCAAGAATCTTATCATTTAAGGTTAGTAATTTCTCTCCAAATTTCCAATTTATACATAGAATTCAACTAGTTTAACTCTTAAAAATATCAAAATCATAAAATTTGACAGAAATTCTAGGGCTTTGGATAAAATGTGATTTATCCATTCGAGACCATGAATTCTTGTATAAATCACATAACTTCGATCCTTAGACTCCGGGTAATTGATTCCTTCAAGAATTTTCGAAATTTGAACGTGTGGGCCCGGGGTCGAATTTTAGTATTTTTGGAAGAATAGTAGGAAATGTATAATTAGGCTTGGGAATTGGTTTATTGAGTATTTATTGATGTTAATAAATCCATTATGTCTAGATATTACCGATTCGGAGTTGGATTCGAGAGGGAAGGCTGTGATTGAGGCTTGACTTGCATTTTTGGAGCCGAGGTAAGTGTTTGGCCTAACCCTAGCTTGAGGGAATAGGTATAGAGTCTTATTTGCTATGTGTGATTCATGTCCAACGTATAGCTGGGGTGACGAGTTCCTATATGTTGTGGTCAAGCATGCCCGTAGGTCAACGTGATGATTCCTACTATGTTCCTAATATTCTCTGTACTATGAGTAATTGATGATTTAGAAGTGATACCTTGATGTGGTTCCATGACATGGGGATTCATTGTGTTATTAGTTTTAGTTGAGGCTTTTACTGTTGATATTGTAATTCTGGTGCGAGGTTGGTTATAGCTGAGTCCCTTGCCAGGGCGGTAGAAATTTATTGAGTATTTTCGTACACTTGAGACTTCTCATTGTTGATTTTCACATTATATTGCTGATCGTTTATTATTTATCGCACGAGGGGACATGCCGTGCTGCTTTTTTATTATTTGTCACACGAGGGGACATGCCGTGTTGACCGTTTATTATTTATCGCACGAGGGGACATGCCGTGCTGCTTTTTTATTATTTGTCACACGAGGGGACATGCCGTGTTGACCGTTTATCGTTTATCGCACGAGGGGATATGCCGTGCTGATTGATTATTATTTATCACACGAGGGGACATGCCGTGTTGACCGTTTATCGTTTATCGCACGAGGGGATATGCCGTGCTGATTGATTATTATTTATCACACGAGGGGACATGCCGTGTTGATTGTTGTTGTTATCGCACGAAGGGACATGCCGATGTGATACTATTTGATGCACGAGGGGACATTCCGTGCCGAGTGATTTGTGAGGTGATGCACGAGGGGACATGTCGTGCCTTGTGTTATTCATTATCTGTTCTGAGATGTTAATTCTTGCTTTTACTGTTACACTTCAGCTGTTACCCTGTTCCACTATGCCAGTAATTGCTGCCCCTTTTTCCCCCAGCATGTTCTCCCCGTATCTGTTTTTACTTGCCTATTCCCGCCGATATCTTTCCTGTTATTGCATAGAATTATGCAGGTACATATGTTGTTGTCGGTCCTAGCCTCGTCACTACTTCGCCGAGGTTAGGCTCGGCACTTACTCAGTACATGGGGTCGGTTGTACTGATGCTACACCTGCAATTCTTTATGTTGTGTAGACTACGCAGCCGGACCCCGGGGGTCACTGACAGTCAGAGCATTTCAACAGTTCATTCTGGAGACATCGAGGTAGACCCGCAAACGTTCGTGGGCCTTAGCGTCACCTTCTACCCTTCACTTTCAGCTCTGTCTTATTTATAGCTTCAAAGATAGTCATATGTATATATTTTCAGACCATTGTATATAGTAATCTCTTAGACAGTTCGTGAGTATGTGACACCAGTTCTGGGTTATATTTATGGGTTTTACTTCGAAGCTTGCCATATTATCTTTTTTGTAATTCGTTAACTTTAATATTGTTAATCATAGCTGCCCTTGTCATCCTGTTAATTTTAGTTGTTTTAAGTTTTATTTAGTTCAAACATTGGCTTGTCTAGCGGGTTCAACGTTAGACGCAGTCATGGCCCGAAGGTGGGATTGCGGGTCGTGACAGAACTAGGCTGAACCCTTAGGTTTGAAGGAAAAAATGATAGGCGACATACAAAACACGTAGGACTGCACATATGAGGGAACATATAAAGACAAAGAAAGGCTCACAGGTCCCTCCACACATAAACATGTAAGTAGCACGTCTCAAACACGATTAAAGTCTCAGACAGGAGTTCGAAAATAGGAATTTTAGCAAAATAGTAGGAATCTGGGTTAGAAAACTTAATGAAGACAGAAACTTTAATTAAGCCTGATAGTTTATTTCAAAATATACAGTAGCTAAAGGCAGCGGTAAAACTTAGAAATATGCAGTGATTTAAAGCTTTCAGTAAACATAGATGAAAGTCATTAAAGCATGGGTTTGAAAGTATTTTTAAAAGATAAGGGACTAAAATACAGTGGCTCAACATAGAGTAATAATTATCAGTTTTCAAAGGACCGTAGTAAAGAAGTAGTAAAATGGTATCAAAATATAGTGACTTGAAAGACATACAAAGCAAGGATTCGAAATGGCACGATTTTGAGCAGAATGAGGCATCTTTTGAAATCCCAGTAATTTGAAAATATAATAGGACAAGAATCAGAGAAAATTAGTAAAAGAAAATAGATGCACAACTTCGAGACTGTTAAAAATAGAGCAGGAGTTTTAATAAAAGTAAAATGAACTTCAGTGAGGTCAAACAAAAGTTGGAACAACAGGGTTCAAAATGTTTAAAGGAATTGATTAAACTAGAAGAACATGATTGATTTGATTTTAATACGTATTAGGCCTATAGTTTGCCTAGGCGTCGTATACATTGCCTACTTATTTTTAAAGAGTGAACATGCACATTTGGATTCTGATTTTAATAGATACATATTTGCAGGAAATTGTTTCAGGTAGATTAAACATGTTTTATGAGAGTATTAGATTATGTTAACTAGGCGTTCTGATTTTGACAAATATAAAAAGTCTTAAGGGCAGGATATTTAATGCACAAAGTATCACCTTAAGACATGGTTTCTATATGTCATGTTTACAAAATGCATGAGCAATACATTATGACAGCTTTTTGTTACTTGTTTAGTTATACTAGGAACATGGTGTCAGATGGCGTGAATATAATAGATATGTTAAAATGAAGAACCTAAACATGATTTTTAATGTATGGTATGCATGTCCTAAGCATGGTACTATTGCGCACACAAGGAAATAGAGCCTAAGTCATGATTTCTACCCATACTACACTAAACATGCATAATTCCCTCCCATATTCACTATCCAGCCCCACTCGTTTGTTTACAAATTATTACAGACCATAGCAAATGAATTACAGTAATTGCAAAGAGAAAAATAAGAAGTTATTCTATAGAGAGCCTTCAAACAGGCCCAATCTTCCAGCCTCACCCCTTTCGAGCTTCACAGCCTTACATAGCCTGGGTGCGGCAAAGCTCCCAAAGGTCCTTGTGAGGGCCCTGGCCAATACCAGCACCCAGCAATTGCCAAAGTTGAGATAGGTGCAGTGTAGAATTACCTGCCTCAGTGTGTCAAAGTTCAGAGGGAACTCAAGGTCCCTAAGCCATGCTCACACTGAGGGGGGTGGATCCTAAAGGTCTAAGAGTAGTGTGAAGTGCAGGAAGGAGTAGTTAAAAAGAGTTAAGTTTGAAAGGAGTTTTGAAATAACATGACTTTAGAGAATAATATAAAGATCTTTTATTGTAAAATTAGTTTGAAAAGGAAACAGTAGAATGGTAACAACTCTGCAAGTATGCTGTCGCGCCCCCTTTTCTATCGCACGAGTTAGGTACGGAGAGATCGGGTTTATGACATTCTGGACAACTCCTTAAAGGAAGAGGTTTAAGGAAGAGTGGCCACCTAATGATTTTTATGGTGCGTTAGGGCACCTAGAGTTGATAACTCATGAACTAGTTTGCGTTACCAGAGATTTGGGTAAGGGCTTGAAATTATCCCAAGGGGAAGGTGTTAGGCACCCCTCAAGATCCACAACTGTGGGTCCCAGCCAATAAGTTTTGTGAATTTGGACGGTGAGCAAGTAACAAGTAAGGTTCATATAAGAGGGGATTTAAAACAAGTATGAAAATCTTTAAAGGTTTTGAAATAACATTAGAATAAACATTTGAAAAGAATTGTCCTCGGTTTAAGTAATACGGATCACTTCAATGCAATATCCGGTATGTCACACCTCGAAGAGGCGGCTACACGTGATATTAGCGCACCGGTCATCATATCTGTATTCTACCCTTCCCACCCCGTAAAGGTTGTTAAAAATGCGTGTGTTGGCCGAATGCTTATTGCGTGCCATTACCCGTCCCATCCTATAAGTCCTGGAGGGTGTTTAGGACTACTAATCCTACAAGGCAGGAACTAGGCTGAACCTTTAGGTTTGAAGGACAAAATGCTAGGCGACATACAAAACAAGTAGGACTGCACATATGAGGGAACATATAAAGACAAAGAAAGTCTCACAGGTCCCTCCACACATAAACATGTAAGTAGCACGTCTCAAACACTATTAAAGTCTCAGGACAGGAGTTCGAAAATAGGAATTTTAGCAAAATAGTAGGAATCTGGGTTAGAAAACTTAATGAAGACAGAAACTTTAATTAAGCCTGATAGTTGATTTCAAAATATATAGTAGCCAAAGGCAGCGGTAAAACTTAGAAATATGCATGGATTTAAAGCTTTCAGTAAACATAGATGAAAGTCATTAAAGCATGGGTTTGAAGTTATTTTAAAAGATAAGGGACTAAAATACAGTGGCTCAACATAGAGTAATAATTATCAGTTTTCAAAGGACCGTAGTAAAGAAGTAGTAAAATGGTATCAAAATATAGTGACTTGAAAGACATACAAAGCAAGAATTCGAAATGGCACGATTTTGAGCAGAATGAGGCATCTTTTGAAATCCCAGTAATTTGAAAATATAATAGGACAAGAATCAGTGAAAATTAGTAAAAGGAAATAGATGCACAACTTCGAGACTGTTAAAAATAGAGCAGGAGTTTTAATAAAAGTAAAATGAACTTTAGTGAGGTCAAACAAAAGTTGGAACAACAGGGTTCAAAATGTGTAAAGGAACTGATTAAACTAGAAGAACATGATTGATTTGATTTTAATACGTATTAGGCCTAAGGTTTGCCTAGGCGTCGTATACATTTCCTACTTATTTTTAAAGAGTGAACATGCACATTTGGATTCTGATTTTAATAGATACATGTTTGCAGGAAATTGTTTTAGGTAGATTAAACATGTTTTATGAGAGTATTAGATTATGTTAACTAGGCGTTCAGACTCTGACAAATAAAAAAAGTCCTAAGGGCAGGATATTTAATGCACAAAGTATCACCTTAAGACATGGTTTCTATATGTCATGTTTACAAAATGCACGGGCAATACATTATGACAACTTTTTGTTACTTGTTTAGTTATACTAGGAACATGGTGTCAGATGGTGTGAATATAATAGATATGTTAAAGTGAAGTAACTAAACATGATTTTTAATGTATGGTATGCATGTCCTAAGCATGGTACTATTGCGCACACATGGAAATAGAGCCTAAGTCATGATTTCTACCCATACTACACTAAATATGCATAATTCCCTCCCATATTCACTATCCAGCCCCACTCGTTTGTTTACAAATTATTACAGACCATAGCAAATGAATTACAGTAATTGCAAAGAGAAAAATAAGAAGTTATTCTATAGAGAGCCTTCAAAGAGGACCAATCTTCCAGCCTCACCCCTTTCGAGCTTCACAGCCTTACATAGCCTGGGTGCGGCAAAGCTCCCAAAGGTCCTTGTGAGGGCCCTGGCCAATACCAACACCCAGCAATTGCCAAAGTTGAGATAGGTGCAGTGTAGAATTACCTGCCTCAATGTGTCAAAGTTCAGAGCGAACTCAAGGTCCCTAAGCAATGCTCACACTGAGGGGGGTGGATCCTAAAGGTCTAAGAGTAGTGTGAAGTGCAGGAAGGAGTAGTTAAAAAGAGTTAAGTTTGAAAAAGAGTTTTGAAATAACATGACTTTAGAGAATAATAAAGATCTTTTATTGTAAAATTAGTTTGAAAAGGAAACAGTAGAATGGTAACAACTCAGCAAGTATGCAGATTTCAAGAAAAGCAAACACAAAGAGGTGTAAGGTAGCAACACATTGGCAGTAATTGATCCTTAGGACAAAGTTACAGATTTTCCCAGGATGTGATATGCTAAGAGTTTATCATATATCATAGATACAAGTCTGAGAATACTAAGTATTATAGGTGCATTAGAAGCCAGGCAATAGATAAAGAAACATACATAAAGAGATGCTAGATATGCAAAAAGAAGCAGTAAAAGATCACATAGGCCATAATGAATCATAGAGAGGAAAACATGAGTCATGATAGGCTAGAAGAAGAAGAGAGATAATAGAGAGAGTAGACATACTAGTTACATGGTAAGCAATAGAACCATAAGTAAAAGCACAAAAGAAACAACAAGAATCTTAACCAAAATTGAAACATATTGTTTTAGGATTTTGTAAACTTAAATTAGAACATACCAGTGTTAAGAGAGAGTAAAGCAGGAGAGAGCAAAATGATAGCACTATTAGCCTTGGCTTGCAGCCGGCTAATAATAGGCAAGAATAGAGAGCAGCAAATAGAGCCAAAGAGAAACAGAAAGGGAGCACAAGAGAGTAGTATAGAGTGTGGATGTATGTGTGTGTTCGTGTTAGTCAAGAGTGTATTTAAAGTGTGTGTGTAAAGAGAGAAGTCAGGGTATATATAGTTTGAAAAATGAGTAGTCACACAGGTAAAGGGTGCACAGTTATGGAAATACAGCCAATTAGTATCAATTAAATTACTGGACTCCTTCAATTAAGGGGTCCAGTTTAACGGTGCAGCCAAGGCCAAATAAGGAAAGGAAATCAACTTATAAGACTAATTTTATTTAATTAGGGACAAGGAAATCATATGGCACATAATAAGAGCCAAATACATAGTATATACTGAAGGAAAGTTGAACTAGTATTATATTTATAAAGTAAAATAGAGTATGAGTTTTGAAAATCAATTGAAGGGATCTCGGATTCAATTGCAATCAAAGGGAATCCAAGAGACTTAAGGAAAACAATCACATGAATATGGAAAGAATTCAAAATTAGTACATGATTACAGAGGGAATACACAATCATGTATTCAAGGAAAACATCACAAGCCCGGGGAATTTTTACATAGAAAGGCAGTATAAAATCAATAGGTAAACAATCAATAAGGTCTCAAATTATAAGGAATCCAGGGTTCAAAAATAATAAATCAGGAACCCTAACAAGCTGAAACCACAGAGAATCAAGAATTCAAATAGGAGCAACAGTGATGAATCGAATAAGTCACAAGCAAGAGGTCAGAAACCCTAGTGGTAAAACATGTGAAATTAAGGACTCTCATGAACTCAGTAATAACTAAAGAAAATAACAAGGAAAATATGATACGAGCAGAGATTAGAAATTCTAATGAACAAAACATAGTACAGTCAAAGAAAACTTGGAGCATTCATGGGAAACAGGGATACCATAATATTCAAGGCAACAAGGAATCACAAAATACTCGTATAAACATAGTATATGTAGCTAAATCGAAAGAAGAACTGTTTTGAAAATGGGTCGAGGAACCCTAGTTTTGAAGTTGTTTAAAAAGATGAGATTTTCCAGAGAAAACAATAGAGAAACTTCATAATATTGTAAATGTAAAACGGATCTTAAAAGAAAAAACCAAGATACAGAAGATTAGGGTTTCGTGGAACCCAGAGAAGAGGGAAAACTTCATGAACGACATAGATTTAGGCCGGAGGGACTGCTAAACTTACTCGAACGGCCGGGGGTTGGCCGGACTGTGGCAAGAGGCCCAAAGGAGGTGGGTGGACCGCTCCAGGCTCGTCTGAAGAACTCAGGGTATCACTGAGCAGGTGAGAGGCGAGTGGATGACCAGGAGATGATAGGGAATCAAAGTTCCGGTGAGACTCCACCGGAGAAGATGACTAGAGTCCATCTGAGAGGGAAAGTCAAGTGACTTCTAGAGAGTTGTAGAGATAGAGAGAGACAGAGAGAGATGATAGATGCAAGAGGAAGCGTCTCGAAGAGAAATGAGACGGGTAGGGGGGGTAGGTCAGAGATATTTTAGGAAGTTTGAACCTGGGCCGTTGATCTAATTTGATCAACGGCTCAGAGGATCTGAAGGGTTGGGCCGAGTTGGTTTAGGATCTGGGTTGGGTATTTTAATTGGGTTTGTATTGGGTATTAATTAGGCTAGATTTTAAAATACAAGTGGCTAGATATTAAATACCCAAAGATAAATAATTAAATAAACAACCAATAATTGTACAAAAAATGAAATTGAGTTTAAATAGATGAAATTACAGTAATTAAATAATATTAAGTGTAAAAAATGCATAAGTTTCGAATTAAAATAATACACAATGTTCAATTGGGCTATAATTGCAAAATTATTATAATTGTAATTAAATAAGACCCAATTAGCCAATTTACAAAATAATTGGATTTTAATAAGTAAAAAGTGATTATCAATGACATACTGAACTGGAAAATATTTTGAAATTATTTTAGAGCACAATTTATGAATTATAAAAAATATACAATATTAAATAAATAAGGAAACAATTTAGATAAAAATATGGAAAAATTAGGAAAAATGCTCATTATTGCAAAGAGTGATTTTGAAGGCTTATATACAAGTTTGAAAATAATTTGAGGAAAACTTGGGTATCAACAGTGTTTTCGAAGGTCGATATTATCGAAACCCTTTGTAATTTTGTCGAGGGTAGCCTTTTTAACCGGTTTATGAAAATATTCGAAGGCCTATTTTATAACGGAAATCGGACATCTCAGAACCGTGTCAATTTGGTCTTAGCCTCTTTAGTTTGGGCTTGCCTCTTGGGCTTGTTTCCCCATTACATTTCGAACATGTTCAAAGTGTCAGTCCCCGAGAGGGGTGGCCGTGGCCTAAAAAATTGAGGGTTGCCTTTTTAAGGTCTAATGATCTCGAGGTTCTAATAATTCGATCACGTTGATTTTCAGACGGTAGTCCCCGACTGTGGGGTTAGTTGTTCGAACTTCAGTTGTGATCATCCCTTAAGCCTCTTTTACGCAATTGATCAAGAGTATGAAATTGTAAAGTAAACGTTTTCTCTAAGGTATGAAATATTTGGCAAGAAAAAATACTTATCTTAATAGATGATTATACATACGTACGTGTTTGGTGTTAGGGCTCGAGTAACTACATGGATACGGTTCGTTCGATCATTTGGCCCTTACAAAATTTACCTATCGAGACTCTGTTGACACAATGTACTTTCCTTGCAACAAAGTTGACATTCGAGGGTGATGCCCCCCAGTATTCGAGGTTGATTGTAAAGCCTCGGATACTATTGAATTGCGCTAAGTTAGCACGAACAATGGTTACCTCGTTAAAACTCTCGCCGGAAAAATCCATTTGGGACAAAATCGGTATAAGGAAAAGAGTGCAACGCGTGCTTTCATACCTAAGGAATTCACGTTGAAGGATCCGTCGATGTCTTCGACCGAACATTTTTAACTGGTTAATTTAAAACTTAAATGAAACTGGAGAAGGTCGTACCTTAGCAGTAGTATCGTTTGAGGAGTGAAACGTTCCAATTGTTTGGAAATTGTTCGGCGTACATCGTGCCAAGCTTGTAGGATCTGTTTCCGATGATGTCGAGGACCTGATATGGTCCCTCTCAGTTTGGGCCAAGTTTTCCTTCATTAGGGTTTTGAGTGTTGACAGGGACTTTTCTCAATACTAAGTCCCCGATTTTAAAGTGTCAAAGATTGTCTCTTCGATTGTAATACCTTTCAATTCGTTGTTTCTATGCGCCATTCGAATGAGCGTCTTCTCGTCTTTCATAAAGCAATTCGAGGCTTGTATTCATAGCCTCGTGATTTGATTCTTTTGTTGCATATTGAACCTTTAGTCTAGGTTCCTCTACTTCAACCGAGATAAGAGCTTTGGCACCATATACTAAATAGAACGGTGTTGCCCCCGTACTGGATTTCGACGTTATGCGGTATACCCAAAGGACCTCGGGTAGTATCTATCTCCATTTTCCCTTAGCGTCAGTCAATGTTTTCTTTAGATTTTGAATGAAGGTCTTGTTTGTTGATTCGGCTTGTCCATTCCCACTGGGATGATATGGTGTAGATATAATCCTTTTAATCTTGTGATCCTCGAGAAATTTTGTCACTTTGCCACCGTTGAACTGCTTTCCATTATCGTACACAATCTTGCCAGGCATCCCGAATTGATATATAATGTGGTCCCAAATGAAGTCTATGACTTCCTTTTCTTTGAGTTTCTTGAAAGCTTGTGCTTCAACCCATTTAGAAAAATAGACAGTCATAAAAAAAATAAACTGAGCTTTACCTGCGTCGACGGTAGAGGGTCGACAATATCCATTCCCCATTTCATGAAAGGCCATCGAGATAGGATCGAGTGGGGCTGTTCCCCAGGATGGTGAATCATCAGCGCATACCTTTGACATTTATCGCACTTTCAAACGAACTCGTTGGTATCCTTTTCCATATCGGCCCAAGAGTACCCTCCTCTGATAACTTTGTGAACCAATGACTCGGCACCAGAATGATTTCCAAAAGCGCCTTTGTGAATTTCCCGTAGGACGTAGTCGGTGTCTCCTGGTCCCAAACATATTTCCAATGGTCCATCGAACATTCTCCTAAACAGTGTTCCATCTCGGCCAATGTGAACCGTGCTACCTTTGTGCATAAGGTTCTCGATTACTTAGGGTCCGATGGGAGCTTCCCGTTTTTTAGGTATTCGATATACTTATTCCTACAATCCCAGGTCAGACTTGTAAAGTTTATTTCGGCGTGGCCTTCTTCGATCACTAACCTCGAAAGTTGTTCGACAGTCCCCGAGCTAAGTTCGCCATCTTCGATCTATGACCCCAAGTTTTCAAGGGCATCAGCCTCGCTGTTCAGTTCCCGAGGTACGTTCTACAAGGTCCATTCTTTAAATCGATGTATAGCCACATGTAGTTTATCCAAATACCTATGCATTCGGTCTTCTCGGACCTCAAAATTTCTGTTGACTTGGTTTACCATAAGTAGGGAATCATATTTGGCCCCGATGACCTCTGCTCCTAAACTTTTAGTCAGCTCAAGACCTGTAATCATGGCCTCCTACTCGGCCTCATTGTTAGTTAATTTTGAAGTTCTGATAGATTGTCTAATTGTATTACATGTGGGCGGTTTCAAAACAATGCTTAGCTCGTACCCCTTCATGTTCAAAGCGCCATCTGTGAAGAGGATCCACACCCCTGATGATGTACCCGATTTTAATAATAGTTCATTTTTGACCTCGGGTACGAGGGCTAGAATGAAGTCAGCCACGAAGTTTGCCAAGATTTGAGACTTAATGGCCGTTCGGGGTGGATACTCTATATCGTACCCGCTGATCTCGACGACCCATTTGGCTAATCGACCTGAGAGTTCGGGTTTGTGCAAAATATTGCGAAGGGGATATGTAGTCACAACACAAATTGGGTGACACTGAAAATATATTTGTAATGTCCTAGAGGTGCTTATTAAAGCAAGCGCTAATTTTTCTAGGTGTGGGTATTGGGTCTCGGCCCCACCTACGGTTAGACTAGCATAATAAATAGGGAATTGCGTACCTTGCTCTTCTCGAACTAGGACCCCTCTTACCTCTATCTCCGAGACCGCTAAGTATAAGTACAATTGCTCATCCGCTTTTGGGGTGTGAAGCAATGGCGAGCTCGACAAGTATTGTTTTAGTTCTTCTAAGTCTTGTTGGCATTCCGGAGTGCATGCAAAATTTCTCTTCTTCTTAAGTAGTGAGAAGAACCGGTGACTCCTATCTGAGGACCTCTAAATGAATCGACCTAGGGCGGCTATGCGCCCTGTTAACCTTTGTACGACCTTGACATTATCTACGACCGTGATATCTTTGATGCCCTTGATTTTATCGGGGTTGATCTCGATCCCCTGATTTGATACCATGAAGCCGAGGATCTTTCTTGAGCCGTCTCTGAATGCGCGTTTCTCCGGGTTGAGCTTCATGTTGTACTTTCTTAGTATGTCGAAGGTCTCCTTCAAATGTTTCAAATGGTCCTCTGCTCGCAGGGACTTAACTAACATGTCATCAATATAAACTTCCATTGATTTACCTATTTTTTTTTCGAACATTCGATTTACTAGGCATTGATAAGTAGCACCAGCATTTTTTAGTCCGAACGGTATTACGTTATAACAATAGGTGTCGTATTTAGTGATGAACGAAGTCTTTTCCTGATCCTCATCATTTGTATTTGATTGTACCCGGAGTAGGCATCGAGAAAGCTGAGGATCACGTGGTCGGCCGTGTCATCGATCATGCGATTGATATTCGGCAAAGTAAAAGAATCCTTAGGACAAGCCTTGTTTAAATCCTTATAGTCTACGCACATTCTAAGTTTATTTCCCTTCTAAGGGACTACAATTACGTTTGTTATTGCTAACCATTCGGGATACTTTACCTTCCGAATGGATCCTATTTTGAGAAGTTTGGTTACCTCGTCTTTGATGAATGCATGCTTTACCTCGGGCTGGGGCCTTCTATTTTGTTTTACTAGGTGGAACTTCAGATCCAAGATTAGTCGATGTGTGGTGATCTCTGGTGGGATCCATGTCAAATCGAGATGGGGCCAAGCAAAACTATCCATGTTATCTAAAAGGAATTGAATAAGTATTTTCTTCACTCGGGAGTTAATCTCGTGCCCAGGTATACCTTTCGTTCGGGAAGGTATTCGACCAAAATGACTTGTTCCAGCTCTTCAACTATCGCTTAGGTGGCGTTAGAATCATCGGGAATTATGAAGGATCGAGGGATCCAGTAGTCTTCATCCTCGTCTGTTCCCTGCCTATTCGACTGAGTCGAGGCTGGTGCATGTGGTTGCTATTTAGCCTCTTACTTTCCTTTGGACTCCAATCCATTTGTTGATGAGAGTTCCGATACCGGTATTACTTCGTCGACCGCAAACATCTCTTTGGTGGCATGTTGTTCCCTATACACCGTTTTTACTCCCTCCAATGTAGGGAACTTCAGAACTTGGTGAAGGGTTGAAGGGACCGCCCTCATGTTATGAATTCAGGGTCTTCCGAGCAGGGCGTTGTATCTCATATCACCCTAGATCACATGGAACTTTGTTTCTTGAATGGTCCCAGCTACATTTATTGACAAGATGATTTCGCCCTTAGTATTTTCACTCGCCATGTTGAAACCATTGAGAACCTGAGTTGCGGGCACAACATGATCCTACAGACCGAGCTGCTCCAAGACCCTCGATCGAATAATATTTGTCGAGCTTCCTGGATCAATAAAAATATGTTTAACCTGAATTTTATTCATAAGGTAGAGATTACCAATGAATCGTTGTGGGGTTGTGAGATCCCCTCTGCTTCCTCGTCATTAAATGACAAGGTCCCTTTTAGTACATAGTCTCGAGTTCTCTTTTCCCTGGTGATCGACACCTGGGTGCGCTTGAACACGTGCCCTTGTGGAATATCGACCCTACTAACGATTATGTGAATCACGTGATGTGGTTCTTCCTATTTCTTCTTCCTATTTGTGTCCCTATCTCTGAAGTGATAGTTAGCTCGACTGCTAAAGAATTCTCGAAGGTGGCCCTCGTTGAATAGACGAGCTACCTCCTCCCTCAGCTGTCGACAATTCTCTGTTCTTTGACCATGAGTAACATGGTATTTGCATATTTGATAAGGGTTTCTTTGAGCTGGATCGGTCTGTAGGGGTCTAGGGGATCTAGTATCCTTGATCCGTCCATTGGATGATACAATACCTGATGCGTCGATGTGGAAGTAGTATTTTGATAGTCGTGGTGCTTCTGTGGGCTCGACATGTTTATCGAAGCCACTTTTGCTCATGAGCCCTCGGGAGCTTTGTCTTCGATCATTCCTTCGATCACTTCGAACGGGGTTCCGTCCTAGGCCGCCGTTTCTGCGATCTATGTCGTATGGTTGATACCGAACTCTGTTCCATCGAGGTTCTCTGTCGATGTCCCTTTGAATTCTACCTACGGGCCTATTTGGATAAACGGAACCCGAAAGGGTCCCCAACTGATCATCCTTGACCTTGATTTTCGACCGGTACCGATTATGCACATCGGTCCGGGTGACGGCTGGATACTCAATCAAATTTTGTTTTAGCTGTCGTGATGCTATCGAACTTCGTACGTTCAAACCTTGAGTAAAGGATTGGAGAGCCCAATCATCTGCAACTGGGGGTAGGTCAATGCGTTCCATCTGGAAACGATATACAAATTCCCTTATCATTTTGTTATCCTTTTGTTTCACTTTGAGGAGGTCTGACTTCCTAGGCACAACCTTTATTTCTCCGGCGTGTGCGTTGATGAAGGAATCTGCAAGAATCGATGGAGTTGGACGGCAAATTGTGGTACCATATCATTTCTTCCTTCGATAAAGTTTCTCCAAACTTCTTCAGTAGAACGAACTCAATCTCGTCATCTTCTAAGTCATTCTCCTTTATTGCGCATGTATAAGAAGTGACATGCTCATAAGGGTTGGTGGTACCATTGTACTTGGGAATTTCAGGCATGCGGAATTTCTTCAGGATGGGCTTTGGAGCCGCACTTGGTGGGAAAGGCTTCTGCACAAACTTCTTCGAATCCAAACCCTTTAGAATCAGTGGTGCCCCCGGTATTTGGTCAACTCGGGAGTTGTACATTTCTACCTTTTTGTCATTAGAATCGATCTTCTTTCCCCCTATTTCGATTCAATTTTTGAGCTCCTCGAGCATTTTCATATGGTGGGTAAGTCCCCAATTCGTTGGCGTTCGACATCTCAGGTACGGGTTTGGCCGTGTGAACAGCTTCTAGTGAGGTCTCGGGTTCGACCCCACTCGGTGCACGATTCTGATTTTGTAGTTGTGCTATAGTGACTTATTGAGCCTGTAACATTTCAAATATCAGTTGAAGGCTGACTCCACCGTCTTTGACGCCCTATGTACCTTGACCACCTGATCGAACTTCCCTGCAGACGCTATTTTTGAGATCAACGCCCAGATTTGCATTTAGGGCGACATAGGAACTGACGCCGACGGGATTTGCGATTGGTACTCCCTCGAGGCCAGCCTGAGGCACTTCGATCCCTGGGGTGGCTATACTGTCATTTTCTCAATGATAACCAAGGTCGTTGTCGTGGGTGGGTACTGCTTGTGAGTTCGACAAGTTGATCCTGAAATAAAAAACACTTACAAGAACAAGCATGAAGTTATGTGTGTGTTATGAGAATTAATACCAGGCAATCACTATTATCCTTACCCCCACGGTGGGTGCCAAACTGTTTACCCTTAAAATTGGATAATAATTAAACTTATAATGTGATTTTAAGGACACGTGATTTCACCTAATATCAATTGATAAATGCAATTAATAATAAAAATTAACAATAAAATAAATCAAACTAGTGTTGAAATGCAATTCAGCCCTCGAGCTAATATGCCCCCGAACTAACTGATACTAGAATAATGAAGTGTAAAGCAGATTGATGAGCAAATGATTATAAGGGAGAGAGAAGTGTTATATTGCTTTGATATTCCAGAACAAGGTGTGTTACAAATGATCAGAACCCCCTTTTATATAGTAGAGGAATTCTACATATGGTACAATTCTAATTACAGAAGAAAATTCCATGATTAGTTAAATAATTGTTCTTTATTTGATCTGTTCCGAGATTTCCGCCATGATCTTCATCCAGTCACGGATATCTCGCCTTTATGTTATTGTTCTATCTTCGGTCTTGCTCGATGTCTATCTCATTTTGTCTCGATCACTACTGGTCTAGATCATGATATGTACCTCGAATTCCGAACTCTGTACCTTATCCTCATGCCTGTGTCTGATCTATTACGGGGCCGATCTTCGATACATCCCCTGGTCTTGGTTAATCAGTAAAATCGAGTGGGCCCTGTTTTAACTGTATACAAGTTATATACAGGTGATATACAGTTGCGGGAATGAATACAGTCGTTACATGTTGTATTCGTCATGTGAACGAATACAATTGACATAAGTTGTTTTCGTTGTGCGTCTGGATATAAGTGATACAAGTTGATACGAATAGTATTAGACAAAGTGTACTTACTTATGGTAATTAGGCTATAAACTATAGTGCTTTATGAATTCGTCTATTTTTAACCAAATTGGACTAAACCATAGGGTATCAGAGGCCCAACTTTAACCCAAACCGACGAGTTATGTCCGATAATAAGCATATATGTGGCATTTTTCCGAACGTAGAAATAATATATGTCTGAAACATTTCATTAAAAGAAATTATTTAATTGTATTGAAGATAGACGAAAAGAAAAGATCTACAATGTGGGTTGAAACAGTTGAGTCAATGCACTCTATCTTATGGATCGATTTATTTTATTTTACTTTTCACATTTTTCTTTAGCATCCTTTTTCCCCTCCTCATCGTGACGTGTCCTGTAATGTTGACATTGAAGCTTTACTTTGAAAATTTGTTAAATAGAATTAAAAATTAGGGTTACCAAAAAGTGTCGTTAATTAGTTCATGAAGTACATGTGAATTGTCATTTTGTATGCTTCAAGCTTTCTTTTTGTATTTTTGGGAAATTTCTTGCTTTTTCTTGGTTGTATAACGGTTTGAAAAGGTATATCCTAGGGCTGAAATTTTGTTGCTCTCGCGTTTGTTCATTTTGTCTCTTTTCTCCTTGTTTTTTTTCGCGGCAGAATCATAGATTCACAGGAAATTAACAACAATGTAATATTAACTAGTGTTGTATCCTAATGTATATAAAAGACACATACACAATAGCACATTATAGAAACGAAGAATGATGAACAAAAGATATAAGTCAAATTTCTCTATAAAACCATAATTTTTCCAAATCTCTCTATATTGTTATATTTTATTTGACTGTTATCGTCAAAAACTTATAATTTAAATTTAGAATCTTAAACGATATTGATTTTTCATTAATTAAATTTTTAAAAAAGTAATACAATATTAATAAGATGGAATATGTGAAAAAATGGCAGAAAGTACCCAACATAATCTTTTAATGTTTCATATTCCATGTTAACAAGAGTTTTTGGATGTTCTAGCTTCTTCGTTGGAACTTACAAAATTTACCAAAGTTATGTAATCAATAAAATATATTTAAATAATTAGTTATTATAAAATAATAAATATTTGAATAAGGTTATTATAAAGAGATAAAATATAGCATAAGTAATTGGTTCAAAGAAAACTTGACTATAAATTTATAATTTTAATTTAAAGAGTAATTATTAACTTGTTATATGATTACACACAAAACGATACAGTTAATTTTGTAAGGTGGTTCATAGACAAGCGAATTGATTTGATCCAAAAATGATAAACAAATAAGACTAAGTTGAGATTTGACGATTGAAATTGAAGAAGATAACAAGTCTGGTTCCGAACTCAGCGTCACCAAGAGCACAAATAGAAATGACGATAAAGTGAAAGAATTATGTTAATTTCATAGCAAAATAGTAACATATAGCCTTTCTTGTATCGAATATTTCGTGTCCTTACAATGGCTACTAAGCCTGTTATTTAAAGCGTTACATAGAGAAACAAGATCCTAGGATCAAGCTCCTCTTAAACGATAATAAAAGAGTCATTGATGAACAAGCAACGGCAGACTATGAATGCAAATATGCTCTGCAATAGTCGCTCATTTAATATTAGCAAATATTTCCTTATTGAATGTTATTCGATGGCAACCCCTTGACCTTCTTTCGTCGACTACGCTCTCTTCAGGATTTACCCGATATCGATTACACTCGTTGTATCCGGCATTGGTTGTTCCTTGACTTGTCATTTGCCTATCTTCGATTTCACGTGTCATGTTATCATTCGACCATCCATTATAAACCAATTTGATCCCATACAGACAGTCTCCTTACTTTTTGGTGACATATCGTAGTGTTACTGGAAAGTTGGTAAAAATTTCTTTCTTGATGGGAAAGTTCCACAACAGTCTCTGACGCTTGAAAGGATGCACATTTTCTCGCATTTAATACCACAAACACGTGTTGCCCCTTGATTCAGCAAATATTTTCGCCAGTTTTCGAGGTAATCACGACCATGATTTTTGTCGTTTACAACTTCCTTGCTACTCAACACTTTTACTTCTTTACTTTTACAACTTTCATAAGTCTTTCTTCTTCTCTGCATTTGCTAAGAAATTTTTCACAACCTTCAATTTTCTTATCAAGAATTTATTGACCTTTTATTACCATGGCTTCCTTCTCTACTTTCTTCGGAAACACTGGTCTTCTCTTTGGTGGACGCCCAAAGAAAATAAGGAAAATGAGGTTGATGTTGATTCTGATATTCCCACCTTTAGCACCATCATACCACATCATCTCAGCACCATAAATGACTTTCAAGATAAAGCTCCTTCAGCATCTTCACAGACATGGCCAGTTAGTAGGTACCCCTCATCCATTCGCCCTTCTAGCATCCCAACTGTGAAGGGGACTCCACCCCAGATATGATAGAGTGGTTTACCTTCTCAAAGGAGGGGTTTACGTATGTCTATATGTATCCCTTTACCTTGGGTCCATTAAACCTAGGGTCGAGTGAAGGGCTCGACCCAATGATTTTGGATTTTTGTATCCGATATCAGGTCTACTTAGCACAAGTAGGCACATCTATGTGGCGGACGATAGCCTACCATCGCCAATTGTGCACGGAGACCGGGGAATCACTAACCCTTGCACACATGATGAACATTTACTCTCCAAAAGTTTTTCATGGGGGAGTAATAAACTTTAGCAAGTGGGGCCACCACGCTCTCCTCACCAGCATAGATGATGACAACGATCGTGGATGGATGAATGATTCATTGTCATTTCTACCAAGGACATCATCCCGACCACAACTCTAACTTTTTACGAGTCGTGGAATCGCTTTCGTAAGTTTTCGGTCTTTCATTTCCTTCCTTCGTAAAAATATTATTTTCTGTTGTTGCTGATTTTTCTTATTTCTTTTGCTTCAGCTACCAGATGGGAACCCCCACGGGTTCAAGACCTGGACCAGTGGGGTCGAAAAATTCTGGAAATCACGACTCCAGTATCCCGCCAGTGGAAGAAAATAACCCCCAAATACGGGTGGAAGTCCAAGCATCATGGTAAGTCAAGCCCTTCTTTATTTTACCCTTACTTGAGGACTAGAAATCTTCATGAACAAACCGCTAACCCTAGTATAGGACGAACTGATGTTGGAAAGACTCGTCGACGCCGTCAAGTATCTTGCAGGCATGGATGAGTTGCTCAAGGAGAAATCGATACAGGACTTCTGCGAGGCTCTGTCACTTGCCCCGAGGTCGAGGCCTTAGTTAATCCCGAGGAGGCCAGTAGAGTGCTGGAAAATGCCCTTGCCCAAAACAAAGCTCGTGGACCTGCTCGAGCCTTTAGTGAGGGTGCCTCCTCTCAGAGTCCCCAGCCCGAGAAAAAGAAGCTAAAAAGAAAATGCTCCTCCTCAGCTGGGACTCAGGAGAAGAGGGCAAAGAAAACGTCATCCGAGCCGACGATGAAGAGGATTCCCTTCAAAGGAGAAATGATCTTCACCAGCTCAACCGGATGCTCAGTCGAGAGAGCTTCAAAACTTGACGTCATATGAAGTTGAGGCCCTTTGGGGGAGATATGCTTGGTCAAGAATGTTGATTCTCTCTTCCCGACCCACATTGATGTCTCCGGTCCAAGGAATTTTGACCCCGGAGTCTTCTGCACACTGAGAAAATAACAATCAACACTTCTTCTGCCACCGCTGCTTCTTCACCTTCCACATCGATGGGTTCACGCCCACCGACACCAGCTGCTCCTTTGCCACCAACAACAACTACATCTCCTCTACCGGTACCATCTGAATAAGAAATGCACACATCTCCTCCTCGGTCTCCTGACCATGGGAACTTGGGTAGAAACTATGTTATACATTCCTAAGACCCCAAGGGAGGCGAAGCACTACCCTTTCAGTTTCACAAGATTGCCACGTCCTCTCGAGGCTGGTGGAGCTCGCCAATTATATGAAGCCGATGGATTTGGCGAAAGACTGGAAGAAACTGTGCTCCCTCTCTGGGGGGGGGGGGGGGGGGGGGGGGATGGGTGTTTGATAAACAATGCCATGCATAATGTGGTGCAGGTATCCTACTAGTTTCCTCGTATTTTCTTTTCTGATTACATGTTTCTATGGTAATCCTAACTTCAAACTTCTCTTTCTAGGACAACCTTCTCATTTTTAAGGGCCTACAGAGGTTGATCCTTGATAAACAATGACTTTCTTCCGAGCAGGATCAACTCTTAGCTAAAAGGAACCAGCTTGCTGCGCGCCTCCCGGTGCTGGAGGAAAAACTTGTAGAGATGGGCGAGCTTGAAGCTCGGTTTCAACAGATCAAACAATATAAATAACCCATAGCCAAGAAGCTTTTCAACTACACGAAAAGCTTCAAGAGGCTAAGGCTAATTGGGCCGAGCTCCATAATATTGTACTCGCCGTTGCCGAGCACGAGTCTGCCTTCGAGGAGCAAATCAATAATTTGAAGGCAGACTTATGCTCCAAAACTGATGAGGCCAATGTTGCCGAGCAGAAGAGGGCCAAAATAGAAGAGAGGTTTAAGATAATCATGGACCAAACAGGATCCACTTAATGACAACTATTGAGCTTGACTCTCGCCTTAGCGCCATGAGATCTTAAAGCGATAGTCTTTAGGCAAAAATTGATAAACTCTGAGCTCAATTCTAGTATCAAGGGGATTCCCTTGTCTATGAGAAAACCTATGCCATATATCTTTTGAAGAGGAAGACTTTGGAGGAGGCCAAAGTGGGCATCTCCAACATAGACGATTGTATTGCCCAGGCCCGAGAACGGGAGATCTTGGCTGGTGAAAATCTTCCTCCCGACCCGCTGCGACTGACTCCTCGAGTTCTGGTTCTAAGTACTCGAGAACCGAAGGGGAGACTGAAGATGATGAAGGACCTGAACTGGTAGTGGGACCGCCTTTCTTTATCGGGAGAAACATAGATCCCTCTCTCCCTTCGGATTGTGGCGGCAATGATGCATAATTTGTTTTCCTTTTTTTTGTACTTTGTAAATATACCAAACCTGTCATCAAGTTTGGCACTTTATAAATAAAGAATTTTTATGCTTAAGTGTTGTGTAAAAATATTCCTTTTATATTTGATTGATTAAAGCTTCAAGTATATTTTCATCCGATAGCCTTTGATCCCTGGCATAAACTCTTCCGGAATCTACCATTTACTATGACGGCTTCATAAGAGAGGACCTTATGCTTACAATGCTCTTGAAGAGGATGTCTACCGTTCATTCCGGTACAAGCGTTTGAAGTTTTTGTTAACTTTCAAACGATAAAATTAAGTCATTATTCGGACAAGAAATTAGATAAAAATAAAATGACTTTGTTTTATTCCCTTTTTTTTTAAAAGTACACTAGCATTTGTTTGCTTAAATAAATAAAGTTTCCAATACATGTCGCCATTTTTTATAACTTATTTCTACGGGGCTGATCATGCAGTCCCCGGCCCTGATGAGTCATTATTGCTCCCGGCACTAACAGTCCTTGATTTTCATGGCATTCTTGGTGCCATATCATATACTATTCCCCCTCCAGTGCTCGAACGCGAAGCATCCGAATTCGAACACATGAAGTCTTGTACCTAGATTGCTACTTCACTGGTGGAAACAACTTGTAAATGGTTAAATAATCTTTTTTTATAATGGAAGATAAGGATTTCCATCGAGTCAAAGATTACTTAACCATATACATAATTTTTTACCATCAATGTTAAACGTTTTACTGCCTTGATTTTTAAAGGTCTTTCCTAGGCCGATGATGCTCCCTTCGTAGTATGCTTTTTGTTGCTGCCTAGTTAAAAACCTAGCCTGAAAACCCCGATTGGGTCAGAACTAGACAAAGGGAAAAAATGTGCAGCACATACTTTCAGTATTGGTAGGCTTCATCATCAATAAAACCTTTTGAGGTGAGTCATGTTCTAATTGCTGGGTAATTTTACTCCATCATGATTTTCTAACTCGTATGACCCTTTACCAGTGATAGCTGAAACTTGGTAAGGACCTTCACATCCCGGCATTGACTTCCCTAGTGCTCTGAGTCACCTTTCTCAAAGCCAAGTCTCCTACCTTGAAGTATCGAAGATTGGCCCTAGGATCATAATATCTTTCCATCATTGCTTTTGAGCCACCATCCTCATGTACGCCAAGTCCTTGTGTTCATCGAGAAAGTCCAACCTCACCAGCAACGCTTCATTGTTTTATTCTTCCATTGTTCGGGATAACCTTAAAGTCTTACATTGTTTCTCTTGTGCTCGACTTCGTCGTTATCTGGTATGCCCAGAGCACTCCCAGTAGCTCATTCATCTATTTGCCCTTAGCATCTTCTAACTTCTTTTTCAGGTTCTGAATAACTATCTTGTTGGTTGACTCCTCCTATCCGTTAGCACTGGGATGGTACAGTGAAGATGTAATATTCTTGATTTATAATCCTTCCAAAACTTTTGTGACTTTTGAGCCTATGAACTGCGACCCTTTGTCACAAGCATTTTCCTTCGGTATTCCGAATTGGCAGATTATGTGGTCCCATATGAAGTCGACCACTTTACGCTCATCGATATTTTTATAAGGACCTTCTTTTACCCAATTAGTGAAGTAATTAGACAAAACTAAAAGAAATCGTACCTTTCCGGGATCCAGTGGTAGAGGACAAACTATGTCCATCCCCATTTCATGAGCCACAGGGACACACCGAATGCAAAAGTGTTGCTGTTTGGTGTATCAATTGCACATATCGTTGACATTTGTCACATTTTTGAATGAATTCCTTTGCATCCTGCTCCATGAGACCAGTAATAACCTTCCCCAATCAGTTTTAGAACCAAGAATCTACACCAAAGTGATTCTCGCAAACTCCTTCGTGGACTTTCGTCATCACGTAATCTGCCTCCGAGGCCCCCAGACACCGGGCCAACAGTCCTTTGAATGATCTTCTGCGTAACTATCCATCCAGAAGGCAATAGTGAGTTGTCTTGGTCCATAATGCTCGGGAGGCCTTTGGGTCTTCGGGTAATTTTCCATGTCGAAGATACTCAACGAACTAACTCCTTAAGTCGTAGACTAAGTTGGTTGAATTGACTTTGTGGTAACCCTCCACATCCAATACTGAATGTAGAAGTTGAACGACAATATCGGAGTCATATCCTTTCATCTTTGTGGATGACCTCAAATTAGCCAATGCATTTGCTTCAAAATATTCTTCCCTATATATCATTGACCATTCTCAGAATTGTGCAAGCAATGACTGAACCTTGTTCAAATACTGTGGCATGCGCTCTTATTTTGTGTCGAAAATCCCTTATACTTGGTTTACTACTAGCTTGGAATCACACTTTATCTCGATGATCTCAGAGCCTAGTCCGCGGGTTAGTCCATGTCTGTCTTTCTGTCGGACCAAATGACACTTACCGCTACCTTAGAGACCGCTAGATATATCAACAACTCTTTGCCTTCCACCAATTTATCAATAAAGGGGGGACAGACAGTTACCTTTTGGGGTCTTTAAGTGCATGTTTGCATTCCGGAGTCCATGCGAAATCGTTCTTATTTTCTAGAGGCACAAAAACGTTGTGGCACTTTTTTGAGGATCTTGATATGAATTTGCGTTCTTCACACCTGTCAATTGGTCCATAATATCCTCGATAGCTTTGATTTTATTAGGATTTACCTTGATCCCTCTTTGCGAGATCAGTTGTTTTGAGATCTAGCGCGTCATTTAGCGGTTTGAGGCCCTAAGTAGCTTCACCTTAGGTATTATGACTTTCACGTGTGGTCAGAATTTAATTTCAGTAAGTTCAAAGTTGATTTTGAAAGAAATCTCTAATTTAGGAAGCTTCAAGTTGGAAGAATTGACTAGGATATGACTTTTGAGTAAACGACCTCAGAATCGTGATTTGAAAGTTCCAATAGGTATGTATGATGATTTTGGACTTGGGTGTATGTTCAGATTTGGTTTTGGGTGACCCGGGAGCATTTCAGTGCTTATTATGGAAAGTTGGTATTTTGGAATAATTTCATAAATTTAGTTTGAAGTGTATTTTGATGTTATCGATGTCTGTTTGGGATTCTGAGCCAAGGAATAGCTCCGTATGGTGATTCTAGTCTTAAGGGCGCGTCTGCATGTGGATTTGGAGGTCTGTTGGTCATTTGAAAAAAAATAGAAATTTGAAGGTTTTTGGGGAGCTTGACAGGGAGTGGACTTTTTTATATCGGGTCGTATTTCGGTTCCAGAAGTTGGAGTAGGTCTGTAATGTCAAATGTGACTTGTGTGTAAAATTTGAGGTCAATCAGACATGATTTGATAGGTTTCGGCATCGGATTTGGAAGTTAGAAGTTCAACAATTCATTAGGCTTGTATCGATACGCAATTCATAGTTTTGATGTTATTTGGTATAATTTGAGGCCTCGAGCAGGTCCGTGTTATGTTTTTGAACTAGTTGGTATGATTGGACGGGCTCCCCGGAGCCTCGGGTGTGTTTCGAAGAGGTTTCAGACCAAGTCTAGCTGAGTTGCTACTGATGATATCTAGTTCTAGTTTTGTTCGTTGCGAATGCGAAGGGATTCACGCATTCGCGAAGAAGGTTTGTTGGCTGCTAATTTTTGTGCTTCGCGTTCGCGAAGGGGAACTGGGACTAATTTTCTACTTAAATTGAATTGGAATTTATTGGAATTTTCAACAGATACAAATGGAAAGAATATTTGTAGCCTTCGCGTTCTCAATGGGTGTACCGCGTTCGCGAAGGTTGGCCTGGTTAAGCAACGCATCCGCGAGCTAGGACTTGCATTCGCAAAGGTAATTTTGGAGCTGGAGCTGGTATTGCTTCGCGAACGCGAGGGGCCTGCCGCGTTCGCGAAGAAGGTCGGATTGGAAAGTGATGTTTTAAAAACGGGATTTTTGCCATTTTCATCTCACTTCCTCTATGGGAGCCGACCTAGGAGCAATTTTGGAGCACTATTTTCATCATGAAGCATGAGGTAAGTGATTTCTACTAGTTGTGAGTTACATAAAAGGTTTATATATGGATTTAGACGTGAATATTTGTAGAAATTTGGGATTTTGAAGAAAAACCTAGAAATTGTTTTTTTAAATATATTTTGACCATGACTTTGGGATGGAATCGAGAATAAATTATATATTTGAGTTCGTGAAGTTATGGGTAAAGTTTATCTTCGGAAATATTCAGAATCCGAACACGTGGGCTCGAGGGTGACTTTATCGACTTTTCGAGCGGAGTTGGAAATTGTTATAAATTGAATTATAATGAATATTATAGTATATATTTATGGATATGCGCATAGATTGACTAGTTTTGTAGTGATGGGCATCGATTTGAGCTGTTAGAAAAGCTTTGGTTCGGTTATGGAACTTCGGAGCGAGGTAAGTCTCTTGTCTAACTTTGTGAGGGGGAAAACACCCCTAGGTGATATTTATTATTATGTGCAACTAGTTGTGGGCGCTACGTACGTCAGGGTGACGAGAGTTCGTACGTAGCTAAAGCATGTCTATGTACGGGTAGACTTAGGACCTTATCCTGTAATAATAGAATTACATGAACTTATTTTGTTGGCTTATTTAATTAAAGTTATAACTGAAATTGATTCAGAAATAAAAGTATCAGGTCAAGCTTTAATACCCTGAGTTGTTGCTAAGGTATAAAATAAATGTAAAAAGATGTACTTATTTTTGTGCTCATGTATTTTATTGTAAGTGCGTATCTTGTGATTCGGAAACTTCCTTCCTTTCTTGTGGAGCGGGCCGAACGCCTCGGCAGTATCTCTTGGAATGGGATAAATCCATTCCTTTCTTGTGGAGCGAGCCGAACGCCTCAGAAGTATATAGAAGTGCATCTCTGGTTTGTGTCGTTCGACTCTCGACAATGTACACGCCACTATGGATCGGGTCGAACGACCTTAGACGAATCGTGCATTATACCGCTAGTAGAACGAATATTCACGAGATAAAGTTTTCAATGACGCCCGACATTTTATGGTATTCCTTATATGATTGGTATTGACACTTGGCATTTATTCTGAGATATTGAGGTAGGATACATGATCGAGAAATTTATTCTTAAAAGGGAAATAATTGGAACATTATGAAACTTCAAATCAATCCCCTATTGTTGTGTACTTTAAAATTATATGAATTATTATATTATTTATTTAATTGGACATCTAGTAAGTGTTGATGTCAACCCCTTGTCACTACTCATCCTGGACTAGGCTAGATACTTACTGGGTACTGTCGCGCCTCCTTTTTCTATCGCACGGGTTAGGTACGGAGAGATCGGGTTGATGACATTCTGGACAACTCCTTAAAGGAAGAGGTTTAAGGAAGAGTCGCCACCTAACGATTTTTATGGTGCGTTAGGGCACCTAGAGTTGATAACTCATGAACTAGTTCGCGTTACCAGAGATCTGGTAAGGGCTTGAAATTATTCCAAGGGGAAGGTATTAGGCACCCCTTAAGATCCACAACTGTGGGTCCCATCCAATAAGTTTTGTGAATTTGGACGGTGAGCAAGTAACAAATAAGGTTCACATAAGAGGGGATTTTAAACAAATATAAAATCTTTAAAGGTTTTGGAATATCATAAACAAAAGAATTGTCCTAGGTTTAAAGTAATACAGATCACTTCAATGCAATACCCGGTATGTCACACCTCGAGGAGGCGGCTACACGTGGCATTAGCGCACCGGTCATCATATCCGTATTCTACCCTTCCCGCCCCGTAAGGTTATTTAAAGCGCGTGTTGGTCACGAATGCTTAGTGCGTGCCATTACCCGTCCTATCCTGTAAGTCCTGGAGGGTGTTTAGGACTACTAATACTACAAGGCAGGAACTAGGAAAAACCCTTAGGTTTAAAGGTCAAAATACTAAGCGACATACGAAAACAAGTAGGACTGCACATATGAGGGAACATATAAAGGCAAAGAAATAGGCTCATAGATCCCTCCACAAATATACACATAGGTAGCACGTCTCATACACAATTAAGGTCTCAAAGTTAAAATAGGAGTTTGAGTTAAAAATAGAGCAGTTTAGAGAAGAGTGATTGATTAAAAATCTAGTAGTCTAGGATAATATCAAAAAGTGTGCGACATTTTAGAAACTTTCAGTAAAAGAGATGAATAACTTTTAGGGAATCAGTAATCAGAAGCAAAGCAAGATTTTAAATAAACAAAGTACTTTGAACATGCGTGGCTTACTTTGAAATCCAATAATTCAAAATAGAACAAGAACCAAGAGTTTAAAGGAGTTTTAGTAAAAAGAAGAGTGAATGCACAGTTTCAAAAATCAGTAATTAGGAATAGAGCATGAGTTTTTAGAAAGAAATGGAATGAACTTCAGAAAAACAAGAGTGAGAACAACAAGGTTTTAAGGATTTCAAAAGAGACAAATTAGCCTTAAGACCGGCCAAGTATTGAACGACTTACTTTGGTTTTAGTGCGTATTAGGCCGAAGGTTTGCCTAGGCGTTGTATACATTGCCTACTTATAAAGGTGAACATGCATAATTAACTCTGATTTTAAGGGACATACATTGGCAAAATGTTGCAGGTAGTTTAACCATATTTTACGGGATTATTAGATTAAGCATGCGAATTAGGCGTTTTATGATTGCAACTTAGAGAAATATAAGATCCTAAAAAATAGGATATCTAATGCACATAGAGATTCCTAAAACATGGTTTCTAGGATGCAAATGCAGCGATGACCTTATGCAGTTGATTTTGCTTGTTATTAACTTATCGGAATTAGGAGATGGATGTGATAACATGCTGAAAGTGAAGGACCTAAAACAGGATTTCTAATATGTGAAATGCATGTCCTATACAAGTTATCTAATGCACAAATAAATTCCTAAACATGTGTTCTACCCATTACCTAAGCTAGGCATGCATAACCCCCATATTCACTATCTATCCCCAATCATTCATTTACAAATTATTACAGACCATAATAAATGAATTACAATAATGAAAAAGGAAAATAAGAAGTTATTCTATAGTGAGCCTTCAATTAGGCCCAATCTTCCAGACTCACCCCTTTCAATCTTACATCAACCTGGGTGCGGCAAAGGTCCCAAAGGCCTTGGTGAGGGCCCTGGCCAATACCAGCACCCAGCAAATGCCCATGGTTAAACAAGTGCAGTGTAGAGTACCCTACCTCAGTGTTTCAAGGTTCAGAGGGAACTCATGGTCCCTAAGCGATGCCCACACTGAGGGGGAGTGGAACCTAAAGGTCTAGGAATTGTGTGAAGTGCAGGAAGGAGTAGTTTAAAAGATTTTTCAGAACTGGAGATTTGTTTTTTAAAGACAATTGGAAACCTTAGACAATATAGAGTTACACACAGGGGCTATGGGGTAGAGGGGATAAATAAGTCACATAGTGACACACAAAGATACATGAACTTAAGCGTAGCTGCACAAATCAAGGCAACCAAGTATGGGCATGATAGTAGATAATGACTACAGTAGGTGAGACTAAGAGCAAGTGATAGTCATACAATTCATGTCATAAGTAGAGTAAATAATAACAGATAAGGGTTTAGCAGGATCATGGACACATGAAAATTGAACAAGAAAGAGATGGCTTACAGATGCACACAAGGGTAAGTAAAGACCATAACAGTGTTGACTTAATCACAAACAGGTAAAGAGCAGGCATGACAAGTATCACAGGCAAACATGTATCAATTGTATGTAAAACAATAGAAGCATTGGTAGAGGACAGTTAAGAACATAGCATGCTGAAATATGAATAAACACATTGGTTCAGGGTTTTGAAAAGTTAATCAGGACATACCAGTGATGCAAGTAAAGAGCAGCAACAGAGGGTAGCAAATAGAACAGTATAGCCTTGGCTTAGCAGCCGGCTAATGGTAGGCAACAAAGAGTAAGAATAGAGACAAGAGAGTAAGCAAAGAGAAACAGGGAACTAGAGAGTAGTATAGAGAGAGTTGAGCAATGTTCGACTTATCAGTTTAATGAAAGAGTAAGAGTATTTATAGCTTTCAAAGCAGTAGTGACATAAGGTAAATCAAGTCCAGTAGTAATTAAAGGACTTTGAAATCAATTAGTCAAGAAATAAGGCAAGTTTTTATTCGTAAAATATTGAGAATCAGTAGCATATAGGGCAGGAATAATCAATACATGACAAATAAAGAAAAGATCCATGTAATTTGGTAATAATAACTTAATAAAGAGTAAGGATCAAAAGACCCCTTTAGTTAAGGAGTCACTTCACACGGTCAAAAACAGGTAAATAAGAAAAAAATAACAAGCACATAGTAGGGAATTGGGGGCATACAGGAAGGTTCAATTAAGGTAATAGCCAAACGGTACAATTAGTTGTAAAATAAGCAAGAGAAATAATTAGTAGTGTAAAGAATATCACAAGGAATCCATCAGAAGAAATCAATCACAGGAAATTAGGGATTCAAACGTTAACAATACTGATATTAAAGGACACATTCCATGAACGAACATATAAGTAGAGTATAAGCAAGCAAAATCGAATCGGAACCCTAGTATAACAGCAAAAATCAGAATCAATCGAAGCATACTCATGAGAATACAACAAACAAATGGAGTGAGTAAACATATACATCGAAAGCGAGTCAGAAACTAGGGTTACGACTGAAGACTGTAGGGTTTCAGAAAAGAATTAAACAAAGTAAAACCTCGAATAAACAGGCAAACATAAGAAGAATCGTAAAATAAAACTGAGAAATCAGAATTTAAACTATTTAAAAGGGGTTCTAAGAACCCTAGTTCTTAAAAAGAAAAATTCGTTCGAAGAGTACCAGTATTTTAAGAAAAATAGGTGAAAATCATCGAGATAAACATAGATCAGTTACAGATCTTGGAAGAAGTTGAAAGGTCAAGAATTAGGGTTTCAGAGATAGAACCCATAGATAGTTGAAAACCCTATTGTAATACTCAGAGATGGTGGTAGCCGGAACACCACCGAGTTGAACCTCGCCGGAGAAGGCCGGAAACGTCCAGGAAGGAGCCTCCATGGCTGTTCTGGCATGGTTGAAGTCTTCAAAGGGTCTTATAGACGAAGTAACCGGAGAGATATAGCTTCATGGTGGCCGGTGGTTGAAGGGGTGAGCCTGGAAGTGGCCGGAGATGAAGGCCATCGGAGAAGATGAAGGGCCTAGAAGGATCTCGAGAGATGAGGGAGTAGAAGAGTCGAGAAGAGAGAGAGTGGGTCTTGGAAAATGAGAGGCGGGGAGGGGGGTAGGTTAGATTAATTATGGTAAGAGAGAATTTAGGCCGTTGATCTTATTTGATCAACGGATCAGATTTAATCAGGGGTTGGGTCGGGTAATTTCAAGACTGGGCCGGATCATTTAATTGGGGTCTGGGTTGGGTTACTTGGGTTCAAAATGTGGCTAAGTTTTAAATGAAATAGGCTAGGTGTTAAATACCCAATAAAAATAGTTAATTAATTAATAAAACAGCTAATAATTATAGAAAAATAAAATTGAGTTTAAATAAATGAAATTAAGGTAATTAAATGATATTAAATATAAAAAAATGAATAATTATCGAATTAAAATAGCATAAAATGTGCAATTAAGCTATAGTTGCAAAATTATCGTAATTGAATTTAAATAAGACACAATTGGCCAATTTACAAAATAATTGGATTTTAATAAATAACAAGTGATTATAAATGACGTACTGAACTGAAAAATATTTTGAAATTTATTTTAGAGCACAATTTATGAATTATTAAAATATGAAGTATTAAATAAATAGGGAAATAATTTAGATAAAAATATGGAAAAAATAGAAAAAATACTCATTATTGCAAAGAGTGATTTTGAAAGCTTATATACAAATTTGAAAATAATTTGAGGAAAAATTGGGTATCAACAGGTACGCGTTGATTTACGTACTCATACTACACTTGCTGCACATTTTGTGCATATGCATATAAACTGGTGGTCTTTTGGGTGCAGAGGTGCGAAGGTTGCGGGGACTTACCGTGAGCTGCATTTCATGTTACGATCCGCAGTATTTATGGTCTCGCATCTAATTTGCATTCCTGACATATGTTGTATTTTGTTATATTTCCTAGTTGATGGTCATGCACATGTGACACCGGGTTTTGTGGTTTTCCTACGGGTTGTTCGTTATTGTAATTGCGCATCCATTGTAACTTTACCCTGTAAACTTTATTTCAAATTATTTATTTAATGAAAATTATGATTTCAAAGAAACTAAAATGATTTAAGTTAATTTTTCACTGTTAGCTTTCCTGACAAAGGTGTTAGGCTCCATCACGACCTTTGTAGATTTTGGGTTGTACCAGCTTGGTATTAGAGCATTAGGTTCACTTGGGTCTCACGAGTCATGATCAAGCCTAGTAGAGTCTTGCGGATTAGTACGGAGAAGTTTGTACTTATATTCGAGAGACTACATGGCCGTTAGGAGCACTTCCCTTCTTGATTCCTCATCGTACAATTTGATTCCTTTGAGGCTTATGCCTTGATTTCCTTTCTATTCAATCTTATGCGACGTGAAGCACTTGTTATCAATTGGGAATCGAGGAATTGTAATGGTACTACAGAAGTGGTACAGGATGTTTCTCCCTGTGTATTTGATTGGGCTATTGTCGTTGCCTTGCAAAAAGGGTGTTCTGTCGCTTCAACTCAGTATCAGTATTTCTTATGGTTTTAAAGTTGGGCACTGATTGTTATGATGATTCGTGTGTTGCTATCGCACAGTGTTGGTGTAATGGTAGGGTCTTTGTCTATGTGTTGGGGCAGTGAATGACTCGAAAAGAGGTTTTCCTCAGTGTATGTTTCATAAGTTCAGCATTCTATTTCCAGCGGAGGAAAAACAATCAAACCATGGATGTTTAGGATTGGGATAATGGAGTAACGAGACTTGGTATTTTCGAGCATAGTGAAATTTTGATCTTTGATGTGATGTCATTGTCCTTGTTGAATGTGTTAATTTTGTCGGTGTTATGGTCTTCTTCAATTCGCATTTGGGGCAAGGTATTGTGAAATGGTGCAGGGGAAGCGACTGTCAGAGATCACGGTGTGCAGTGGTTCAGAATTGAATCGGTGTTCCTAATGTTGATGGCTTGAGAAAGATGATCCTTAGAGAGGTTTAGAGTTGGTAATGATCTATTGGTTCAAGTGCTACAGAGATGGATTTTGATTTAAGGCAACAACAAGGCATTTATGAGGAAGGACATGTGGGAGGTGTCTTTCGGTGGTTAAATTTCTAGAAGGCCAAGTGTGAGATGCAGAAGTCGAGTAGTTGCTTAAAGGAGAGGATTTGATCAATATGGGAGAGTGGCAGAGTAGCATATGAGTTCTGTTGTAGGATAGCTACATGCCTTGAGGAAAGTTTGGAGTTGTTTGGGACTCATGGTGGACAGTGACTAGGTCTACAGACTTAATTTGGAATATTGGATGCTATACTGAGGAAGATTGGATACCACAAAAAGGAGTTGCTTGATATGAAGAGGAATGCAACCTGACTTCGGATTGGAATGTATTGTCGCACCTTTAGTTTATGTAAATGGGGAGTGAACGAACTTGTACAACTGGTGAATGAGCATGGCCTCAGGATGGTTTGCTGATTTTGTAGTAATTGTACCCTGTGCAACATTGTTGGAAGATGTCGGCAGGGAATTTTCACCGGCGGTCTATCTCCTATGAGTAGGTTAGCGATGGCGTGATGTTGATGAGGTTTCTATAAAGAATTCCACCTACTACTCTATAAAAGGTCGAATTTGTAATTGTGGCTAAATATTTGGGATGTTCATGAAAGGTTTAATAAAAGATTTCGAGGAATTTGGCGGGTTAGAGGATGAGAGATCATGGTAATTGAGATGGAGGAATCCTCGTGGGCTCTAGGATTATGTGATTGTAGCTTAAATTCTAAGTAGGAGAGCCCACCGTCTACGATTGGATCGCGTGGTTACCTATTTGTGCAATTTCGGGTTATCGGTGTATCGATAGGTTAATATGACTGAAAAAAGAGAACATCAGGGGGGAACTTGAGCAAAGGACTTGATGAATACATGTTATATTTGGCTTCATCGATTCATGTTCAGGTTTTGGGAAGACTCAGAGTCGGGTGCTTCTTTGATAGGGTGTTCACTTGCTACCAACGCACTAGATTTTGGCTTATATTTGGGACAAAGTCAGAATGGGTGAATCTAAACGGTGGTCCTAGTGGGTTCATGAATTTAAGTTCAGTGCCTAAGGACTAGGAATGAATTACGTTATTGTTTATGACTGAAATCAGAGAAGTCCGATTTCGAAGTCTCTATTGTGTTCCGAGCCCGAGCTCGGAAGACTCGAAGTAAAGTTCGAGTCCGATCTTAAAATGCATACCTCGAGAGAGCATATCTAATGCTCAAAACGGCCTACCTTGAGGCAGTACAATTTCGATGACACTCAAGAAAAAGCGGGAATTTCTCAAGGGCATATAGGTCAAGGCGTAAATCTCAGGATTGGTTCGTAGAAATCCGTACTAGGCGGTTATACACCTGTACCAATAGTATGTTTTACTATAAATTGAAAAATGTTTCCCCCTCCTATATATAGGGGACTCCAATCATTTGTAAACATCATCATTCACGGCAATAGAACATTATATTCTGCTTTTCTCATTTACTGTGCTCAAGATTGTTCTTCATATTTATTGATCCTACTTTATTGTTCTTACTTTATCACACTTAGCTCACCTCAAGGCCCCCGAATATCGAGCTCAAGGTCCCCATTTCTCTAGCAACATTGGTTTGGTTTATCATTTATTTCTCACTTACACTTAATATTTCTTGTTTATTTACTAGTATTGGAATAAATCACATATTTTTAGAACCACAAATTAAATATAATTGTTAAAACCATTTTCGAGGTAAACAGTTTGGCGCCCACCATGGGGATAAATATAATAGTGATTATTTTGGTGCTAGTTTTCTGATAACACTTGTTATTCTTCACACTTTTTCTTGTCCAAAGATTCTTTGATTTCAGGTTAAAATATGTCTAACTCAGCAAAGGCACATGGAAACGACGGTCTCGGTTTCCATGGAGAAAATAGTGCAACAGCTTCAGGGGTCAATGTACCACCGCTCAACCCTGGGGTAGCACCAGAACCTAACCCAATCGATGTTGGTTCATACATTTCTTTGCACGTTAATTTGGGCATTGATATTGAAGGAAGTGTACGCGGAGGGGACCAACCTGACGCACAAAGGACACATGCTCAAGAAGAAAGAGAACTCAGCCTACAAGTAATTTTTGAAATGTTGCCAGCACAACAAGTTGATATCGCTGAGTTGTAGAGTCAGCAAAAGACTCTGAGCGGAGTAGGAACAGAAAGAGCTCCTCGAGTTGAGCCAACCCCGAGAGATCAAGCAACAATGGGTCGGGAACTGACCCTACCATCATGAAAATGCTCGAGGAACTCACTAAGAGGATCGAGTCAGGAGAAAATAGGATTGAGCACAGCGACAAGAATGTAGAAATGTAAAGACCCGTAAAATTTCAGGTCTAAAATAATGCCCGAATGTGTCCCTGTGTTGTTATAACTGTAGAAATTCTTAAAAACGGACCTTTTTGAAGTAAAACGTACCCCGGGACTTAAAAGATAAAATTTTCCAGAATTGCGCAGATCTGCGGTCCACTATGCGATCGCAGATCAGGTATGCAGATCGCATAGTGGTTGCATACCTGGACAACCTTCTGTCTAATTTGAGGACAGCTATGCGGCCCAAGATGCGATCGCATTTTGGGAATACAGACCGCATAGCTGTCGCATCCTTGCACCTCAATTTTCGTGGAGGAGGTTATGTGACGCATTATGCGATCACATAATATGTATGCGGACCGCATAATGGTCGCATACCAGGGCATTCCGGTTCCCTTTTTGGCCCACTTGAGGGCCAACTATTCGACAGGAATGCGGACCGCATAGCAGGAATGCGATCGCATTCCTGACCGCATTTCCTGCTTTGGGGCTCTTTTAATTTCTAATTTTACACCCGACCCCCAGTTTAATAAAACACCCCTCCCCTTCATTTTTAACATGCATCTGAACAAAATAGAGAGAAGTGAGAGTGGGTTCTAGAGGGAGAAGTCCCCATCTTCCCCAAATTGATTCTTCAAACATCACTCAGGCCGGAAATTATCGAGTAATCTTCATCTTCTTCACTATAAGAGGTAAGTCCCCACCCCATTTCCTTTTAATTTTCAGGTTTTAGCTAAAAAGTGGTAGAACACATGAGTTAATTGTGAAAATAAGAGATAAGACTTGCATGCATGTGAATAATCTTCCATAACCTAGTAAAGGAAATCTAGTTAAAGTAATCTTTCACTAAAAAGGGTTTAGTTAAGCTAAGGGACCACATGGTGTTTGATAAAATGATAAAATGAATTCAAGATTCCTAATTCTAAAGTAAATGTGTCGCAATTGTGAACTAGATTGACGGTGCTAGACGGTTCGGTGAATTGTGATAGATATTAAAGGGGAATTTCAACTCGAGATATGTATGGCAAACTTTAACCTTTGTAGAGTCATCTTGTTGGTGTCCGAGGACACGGTAAGAATTTCTTGCTTGAGCATATGAGAATTGATTGTTCGGCTGTGTTGAGGTGTAAGATCTCATTCCCTGATTTTCTTAGTTTATTACCATACTAATCGAGATTGTGAAGGGTGATTCTCGGTGCTTATCCTATTATGTGTAAGGCTTGTTAAACGTTCAAATATGTTGGTATGGGAGTATGTGCTACTAAATGAAAGAATGTTAATGTACCCTGATGTGGGAATGTATTTAATTGCTAAAGGCCGTGTGTGGCAAATGATGAACAAATATTGTGAATTGAATTAGGTGAGTTAAATAATTTTGGCAACACCATATATTAATCACTGTTTGGTAAGGATCATTGTGCCTTGATTTCACATAGTTATGGGTTGATATGAACTTTTGTTCTTGATGATAACAATCCCTGCGATTTAATTGATTGGTTGTTATTGCTATCAAATGTTATTGTACGGTGGGATCGGGTTGCACGTAGCAACATGAAGTAATAAGGGTGGAGAGGTAATAAGGGTGAGTTGTGATTGTACGGTGGGATCGGGTTGCACGCTGCAACACAAAGTAATAAGGGTGGAGAGGTAATAAGGGTGAAATGTAAATGTACGGTGGGATGGGGTTGCGCGCCGCAACACAAAGTAATAAGGCTGGAGAGGTAATAAGGGTAAAATGTGAACGGATGAATAATTGAAATGAGTAACTGTGAAATCTTCATTGTGATTTTCTATATATATTTATGTGGTATCTCTATGGTTGCCCTGACTGTCTTTCAATTGTGTACTATTTGATTTTACTTAGAATAAACTTTTTTCATACATACTAGTACTATTCGACGGTACTAACGTCCCTTTTGCCGGGGGCGATACATCTGTTATATGGATGTAGGTGGTTCCATAGCAAGTAGCTCAGCCCGCCATTAGTGGTGCCTCCTCTTCATCTTTTCAACAGTTCTGGTGAGCCCCATTTCCTCTCGGGGCCGTGTGTGGACTATATCATTCTTTTTTGCTTATGTTGTAAAAGGTATTGCCGGGGCCTTGTTGCTGACAAGTTTATGTAAAACTCCTAGTACTCTTAGAGACTCCGTAGACACTTTGTGGGTTGTATATGTGTATATTTTAGGCGGTAGTTGTACTCACTCGTAGTTGTGGATCGCATCGGAAACGTCGTATGTATTATATACGTTTTTGGATTATCAAATGTTGAAAATTAAAAGAGGAAAATGAACTTATGGTGTAAATCGTACTTTGTATCTAAATTGATTAATTCTTATGGAATAATGTATATTATGAACATGGGGTAACGCGCTGAGTAGGAAAGGCAATCCAGGTCCACTTGACTAGGTTCATCTGGTTAGGCGCCGGTCACGTCCCTCGGTTTTGGGGCGTGACAAACTTGGTATCAGAGCCTAAGGTTTAAAAGTGTCCTAGGATGTCTCGGAGCCGTGTCTAGTAGAGCCCTTTTTATCGGTGTGTTGTCGACCACATCTATAATTAGGGGCCTGCATGGACAATTAGGAAAATACCCTTTCATTGTTACTCTGTATCGTTCAATGAAGTGGAAGGTAAGAATATCTTTATCTAACTCGTGCATTGTCCTAACTTTCAGTAAATGACCTAAAAAGAGAGCTCGACTCGCCCTAGAGGCCAATGCCATCCCAAGTGTGGCCATAAATTCCTTATTTGACGATGCGGGTGAGAATGATTCCCCGACCCTGAATTTGCCTGACCCTTCCATTCCAGGCCAAACTGTTCCAATTCCTACTCCAGCGGAGGGTGCCACAGTTCCTCCCGCTGATGTTCCTGATCCTTCCTCAGTCCCAGCTTCTGATCCTGGTATTTCTGATTGAGACCTCAGGGGAGCTATTCAGATGTTGACTCATCTAGTGGCCTCCCAGGCCCAAAGATCACATGTTGCCCCTGCGTTCTCTAGCGAGCAAGGGGATTCTTCAGGTTCCATAGTCAACCAGTTTCTGCGGCTAGCCCCTCCAGAGTTCACCGGCACCGACCCAGAGGCCGATCCTCAAGATTTTATAGATGAAATGTACAAGACTCTCCGGGTTATGAGGGCTACTGATACAGAGGGAGTTGAGTTAGATTCCTATCATCTAAAGGGAGCAGAATATTCATGGTTCGAGATGTGGGAGAGTTCCCGTGGGGAGGAGAGCCCTCCGACGAGGTGGGATGAGTTTGTAGATGCTTTTATGGATCATTTCTCGCCTACCGAGACTATGGCCTGTGATGTAGAGTTTGAGGTCCTTAAGCAGAGCAACATGAGTGTGTGGGAGTACCATATGGAGTTTGTGCACTTGTCCAAGTATGCTACCCACATGATGCCGACTATAGAGGCCAGAGTTCGTCGGTTTGTTCAGGGCCTTGGTCCCTTGGTTGTCAATGAGGCTTCTACAGCTGCTTTGCACTCAGATATGAACTATGGGAAGATTGTGGGATACGCCCAGGCTACGGAGGCTCGAAAATTAAAGATAAGAATAGAGAGAGAAAGTGGTAGTAGGGCCCGATCAGCAGGGAACCCTGGGAGTTCAGTTGGAGGTGGGAGATCAGCCCTGAGGAGAGGGTCATCAGGGCCATCTCAGTACTATGCTCAGTCATCAGCGAGTGCGCCGCCATCAGGGCACAATTATCAGCAGGGAGGTTGCTTTGGACCAGGTTCGAACAGCAGGAGGTTCCATCAGTCGGGTCGTTCAGGTGGGAGGTTCCAGCAGCAGCGGAGGGCCCCATGCCCTAAGTGTGGGAGGTTTCATTCTGAGCCTTGTTACTTGGATATACCGGTGTGCTATAGATGTGGAGAGAGAGGCCATGTTCAAAGAGACTATCGTGCACCCAGTCAGGGCATAGATAGGGGTGCTGCTCAGCCGTCCAGTTCTTCGGCCGCTACATCTTCAGCACGCCCTCCATCTCTACCAGGGCGCGGTGCAACTAGGGGTAGAGCATAGGGTCAAGGGGGACCCAGTCGATTCTATGCTTTGAGTGGTCGCCAGAGTGTGAAGGCTTCTCCAGATGTTGTCACAGGTCTTCTGACTGTTCAATCACATGATATTTATGCTCTTATTGATCCCGGGTCTTCATTGTCATATGTCACTCCATTTATTGCTTCAAGTTTTGGGATAGAACCCGAACAGCTTCATGAGTCGTTCTATGTGTCGACTCCGATTGGTGATTCTATCACGACCGCGCGAGTCTATAGGAACTGTGTTGTCACGGTGTGTGGTCGAGATATCCTGGCCGATCTGATTGAGCTAGGAATGGTAGATTTTGATGTTATCATGGGGATGGACTGGATCTACTCCTTCTTTGCTAAACTCGACTGTCGAACCAGAATTATGAGGCTCGAGTTTCCAAATGAACCGGTTATTGAATGGAAAGGGAACGATGTTGTGCCGAGAGGTAGGTTTATTTCCTATCTTAAGGCCTCCAAGATGATCAGGAAGGGGTGTATCTATCATTTGGTCCAGGTTGCGGACACCACTTCTGAGGTGCCTGCTCCTGAGTCTGTGCCGGTTGTGAATGAGTTTCTTGAAGTATTTCCGGATGAGCTCCCTGGAATTCCACCAGATAGAGAGATTGATTTCGGTATTGATGTATTTCCAGATACGCAGCCAATATCTATTCCACCTTACAGGATGGCGCCAACAGAATTGAGAGAGCTAAAAGAACAATTGAAAGATCTATTGGAAAAGGGTTTCATTCGGCTAAGCGTGTCGACATGGGGCGCACCGGTTCATTTTGTCAGAAAGAAGGATGGATCGCTTCGGATGTGTATTGATTATCGGCAGCTCAACAAGGTCACTATCAAAAACAAATATCCATTTCCTCGGATAGATGATTTGTTCGACCAATTGCAAGGTGCTAAATTTTTCTCCAAGATTGATTTACGGTCTGGGTATCACTAGTTGAAGATCAGGGAGCAAGATATTCCTAAGACCGCCTTTAGGACTCGTTATGGGCACTTTGAATTTTGGTCATGTCTTTTGGGTTAGCCAACGCCCCAACGGCTTTTATGGATCTTATGAATCGGGTTTTCAAACTGTTTCTTGACTCCTTTGTGATTGTCTTCATTGACGATATCCTTGTTTATTCGCGGAGTCGGGAAGATCGTGCTAATCACCTCAGGGCAGTTCTGCAGACTCTTCATCAGCACCAGTTGTATGCAAAGTTTTCAAAATGTGAGTTTTGGCTAGAATCAGTCACCTTTTTGGGCCATGTTGTTTCCAGGGAAGGGATTCGGGTTGATCCCCAAAAGATTGCAGCGGTAAAGGATTGGCCTAGACCAACGACCGCGACAAAGATTCATAGTTTCTTTGGTATAGCGGGATATTATCGGAGCTTTGTGGAGGGATTCTCTACTCTCGCCTCCCCATTGACCAAGTTGACGCATAAAGTAGTTAAATTTTAGTGGTCCGATGCTTGTGAAAAGAGCTTCCAGGAATTGAAGTCGAGATTGACTTCGGCGCCAGTGTTGACCTTGCCAGAAGGTTCAGAGGGGTTTGTGGTTTATTGTGATGCTTCGAGAGTTGGTTTGGGATGTGTGTTGATGCAATGTGGTAAAGTTATAGCGTATGCTTCAAGGCAGCTCAAGAACCACGAGAAGAATTATCCGACGCATGATTTGGAGCTCGCAGCAGTTGTGTTTGCCTTGAAAATCAGGCGGCATTATCTTTATGGGGTTCATGTGGACATGCTTACAGACCACAAGAGTCTGCAGTATTCATTCAAACAAAAGGAGTTGAATTTAAGACAATGGAGGTGGTTGGAATTACTCAAAGATTATGATATGAATATTTTGTACAATACAGGGAAGGCGAATGTGGTGGCAAACGCTCTTAGTCGAAAATCCATGGGTATCTTGGCACATTTGGAAGCCGGTTAGAGGCCTTTGGCTCGGGAGGTTTATCAGTTGGCCAGTCTTGGGGTCCGTCTTTCGGCCTGAGATGAGGGGAATGTCGTGGTGCGTAATGGAGCGGAGTCTTCGCTTGTAGCGGAAGTAAAAGAAAAGCAATTCAGAGATCCAACATTGGTATAGTTGAGAGAGGCAATTTTGAATCACAAGATGTCAGCACTTTCACTCGGCAATGATGACGGTGTCTTGTGGTGTCAAGGGAGGTTATGTGTTCCAGATGTGGATGATCTCCGGGAGAGGGTGATGGCAGAGACTCATAATTTCAGGTATTCTGTTCACCCAGGTTCTACGAAAATGTATCGTGGTATCAAGGAGATTTATTGGTGGAATTGTATGAAGAGAGGTGTAGCGGACTTTGTGGCTGGGTGTACGAATTGTCAGCAAGTGAAGGCTGAGCATCAGAGGCCCGGTGGGTTGACGCAGCTTATGGAAATACCGATGTGGAAATGGGAAATGATCAATATGGACTTTTTTGTAGGGTTACCCCGCACTCAGCGCAAGTTCGACTCAATTTGGGTAATGGTGGATCGACTCACGAAGTCGGCGCATTTCTTGCCAGTCAATTCCACCGATACTGCAGAACAGTACGCTCAGTTATATATCAAAGAAATAGTCAGACTCCATGGCAATCCAGTTTCTATTATCTCGTATCGAGGGGCCCAGCTCACAGCTAATCTTTGGAGGAAATTTCAGCAAGGTTTGGGTACTCAGGTAAATCTCGGCACAGCTTTCCACCCACAGACGGACGGTCAAGCGGAGCGGACTATTCAGACGCTTGAAGATATGCTACGAGCTTGTGTATTGGATTTCAAGGGTAGCTAGGATGATCACTTGCCGCTTATAGAGTTTTCTTACAATAACAGCTTCAATGCTAGTATTCAGAAGGCCCCATTTTAGGCATTGTACGGTAGGAGGTGTTGGTCTCCGATTGGATGGTTTGAGGTTGGTGAGGCAGAATTGTTAGGACCGGATCTTGTACATCAAGCTATGGAAAAATTTAGAGTCATTCAGGAGAGGATGCAAACTGCTCAGAGTCGTCAGAAATCTTATGCGGACGTTCGTCATAGGGATTTGGAGTTTCAAGTAGATGATTGGGTATGAAGGGAGTCATGCGGTTTGGAAAGAAAGGGAAATTGAGCCCGAGGTATGTTAATTGCCCCCTGAAATGTCATTAGTGCATCCAGTGTTTCATGTGTCAATGCTAAAGAAGGTAATTAGAGATCCAGCTGCCATCGTGCCAGTTGAGACCATTGATATTAATGAAGAATTGTCATATGAAGAGGTTCCAGTTTCTGTTCTTGATAGGCAAGTTCGTAGATTGATAGGAAAGTCAGCAAGACGAGGAATCCACGTGGGAAGCGGAAAGTTAAATGAGAGAAAAATATCCCCAATAAGTCTAGTAGTGATCGTGAGAACTGCCATCTCTAAGAAATTATATGTTGTGTCAAATTTTGTGCAAAGGCACCCCATCCCCCCCCCCCCTCCCCGCCTAATTGCCCTACTATTGCAACTTCTCAAGTTGTGCCATATTGTGCATATTGTGATTATTTGGGTAATGTGGAACTCCTTGAAGCAAGCTAAATTATGTGCAAATCATGTGATAATTAAATGATATGCAAGTTGTGGTGTTAACTGAATTATGTATAAGCATGTTGAAGTAATTGAATTATATACGATTTGATGAGATGACTAAATTATGAGCAAGTTGTTGGAGTAATTGAAAATGTGTGAAATTGGTTAACAATGTGTTTCGGGGGCTCTCTGACAGGTAGATAGGCCTAATTACAAAGGAAACTCTGGCAAAATTTTCAGAAAATATCGGAGTTAGTGAAAATTGGGGGTTTGCATATTGTGATGTCAAAATGATTCCCCGATCCTCATTAGAGGAAGAATGATTTTAAGTGGGGGAGGATGTAAAGACCCATAAAATTTCATGTCTAAAATAATGCCCGAATGGGTCCCTGTGTTGTTATAACTGTAGAAATTCTTAAAACGGACATTTTTGAAGTAAAAAGTACCCTGCGACATAAAAGATAAAATTTTCCAGAATTGCGCAGATCTGCGGTCCACTATGCGACTGCAGATCACGTATGCGGACCGCATAGTGGTCGCATACCTGGATAGCCTTCTATCCAATTTGAGGACAGCTATGCGGCCCAAGATGCGATCGCATTTTAGGAATGCGGACCGCATAGCTGTCGCATCCTTGCACCTCAATTTTCGAGGAGGAGGTTATGCGAAGCATTATGCGATCGCATAACATGTATGCGGAACGCATAATGGTCGCATACCAGGGCAGTCTGGTTCCCGTTTTGGCCCACTTGAGGGCCAACTATGCGACAGGAATGCGGACCGCATAGCAGGAATGCGATCGCATTCCTGACCGCATTTCCTGCTTCGGGGCTCTTTTAATTTCTAATTTTACACCCGACCCCTAGTTTAATAAAACACCCATCCCCTTCATTTTTAACATGCATCTGAACAAAATAGAGAGAAGTGAGAGTGGGTTCTAGAGAGAGAAGTCCCCATCTTCCCCAAATTGATTCTTCAAACATCACTTAGGCACAGAAATTATTGAGTAATCTTCATCTTTTTCACTATAAGAGGTAATTCCCCACCCCATTTCCTTTTAATTCTCAGGTTTTAGCTAAAAAGGGGTAGAACACATGAGTTAATTGTGAAAATAAGAGATAATACTTGCATGCATGTGAATAATCTTCCATAACCTAGTAAAGGGAAGCTAGTTAAAGTAATCTTTCACTAAAAAGGATTTAGTTAAGCTAAGGGACCACATGGTGTTTGATAAGATGCTCAAATGAATTCAAGATTCCTAATTCTAAGGTAAATCTGTCGCATTGTGAACTAGATTGACGGTGCTAGACGGTTCGGTGAATTGTGATAGACATTAAAGGGGAATTTCGACTCGAGGTATGCATGTCAAACTTTAATCTTTGTAGAGTCATCTTGTTGGTGTCCGAGGACACGGTAAGAATTTCTTACTTGGGCATATGAGAATTTATTGTCTGGCTGTGTTGAGGTGTAAGATATCATTCCCTGGTTTTCTTAGTTGATTACCATGCTAATTGAGATTGTGAAGGTGATTCTCTGTGCTAATATTATCATGTGTAAGGCTTGTTAACGTTCAAATAATTCGATATAGGAGTATCTGCTACTAAATGAAAGAATGTTAATGTACCCTGATATGGGAATGTATTTAATTGCTAAAGGCCGTGCGTGGCAAATGATGAATAGAAATTGTGAATTGAATTAGGTGAGTTAAATAATTTTGGCAACGCCATATATGAATCACTGTTTGGTAAGGATCATTGTGCCTTGATTTCACATAGTTATGTTGTTGCTATCAAATGTGATTGTACGGTGGGATCGGGTTGCACGTTGCAACACGAAGTAATAAGGGTGGAGAGGTAGTAAGGGTGAGATGTGATTGTACGGTGGGATCGGGTTGCTCGCCGCAACACGAAGTAATAAGGGTGGAAAGGTAATAAGGGTGAAATGTGAATGTACGGTGGGATCGGGTTGTGCGCCGCAACACGAAGTAATAAGGGTGGAGAGGTAATAAGGGTTAAATGTGAACGGATCAATAATTGAAATGAGTAACTGTGAAATCTTCATTGTGCTTTTATGTATATTTATGTGGTATCTGTGTGGTTGCCCTGACTGTCTTCCAATTGTGTACTATTTGATTTTACTTAGAATAAACTTTGTTCATACATACTAGTACTATTCAACGGTATTAACGTCCCTTTTTCCGGGGGCGCTACATCTTTTATATGGATGTAAGTGGTTCCATAGCAGGTAGCTCAGCTCGCCGTTAGTGGTGCCTCCTTTTCATCTTTTCAGCAGTTCTGGTGAGCCTCATTTCCTCTCGGGGCCGTGTGTGGACTATATCATTCTCTTTTGCTTATGTTGTAAAAGGTATAGCCGGGGCCTTGTTGCCGGCAAGTTTATGCAAAACTCCTAGTACTCTTAGAGTCTCCGTAGACACTGTGTGGGTTGTATATATGTATATTTTGGGTGGTAGTTGTACTCACTCGTAGTTGTGGATCTCATCGGAAAAGTTGTATGTATTATATATGTTTTTGGATTATCAAATGTTGAATGTTAAAAGAGGAAAATGAATTTATGGTGTAAATTGTACTTTGTATCTAAATTGGCTTATTCTTATGGGACAATGTATATTATGAACATGGGGTAACACGCTGGGTAGGAAAGGCAATCAAGGTCTGCTTGACTGGGTTCATCTGGTTAGGCACCGATCTCGTCCCTCAGTTTTGGGGCGTGACAAGAAACCTACAACTCGAGGGTTGACTAGATACCGGGAGCACCTCCGGTTTTGAAGGGGTTGGATTCAAAGAAGTTTGTACAACCCCCCCCCCCCCCCCCCCCCGAGCATAGCTTCGAAGCCTATTCCGAAGAAGTTTTAGATGCCTGTATCCCAAAATATTATAGGACCATCGATGCCAACGAGCACATCACCAAATACATTTGTGGTATAAAGGGGAATGACTTGAAAGATGATGATATCGAGTCTGTTCTCTTAAAGAAATTTGGGGAAACATTGTGAAAAGGGGCCATGATGTGGTATCACAACCTGCCCCCAAACTCTATTGATTCATTTTCCATGTTGGCAGACCCATTTGTAAAGGCACATGCTGGTGCCATAAAAGTTGCTACAAGGAAGTCCGATGTATTCAAAATCAAGCAAAGGGAGAACGAGATGTTGAGGGAATTTGTATCCTGGTTCCAGTTGGAACGAATGGAGATACGACCGGTCTCAGATGACTGGGTTGTACAAGCCTTCACTCAGGGGCTGAATGAACGAAGCTCAATAGCTTCGACGCAACTGAAGCAGAACTTGATCGAGTATCCCGCCGTAACTTGGGCGGATATGCATAATTGGTACCAGTCACAAATTAGGGTCGAGGACGAATAGTTGGGAGCCCCATCGGGATCAGTTTATCCAAGCAGGCTACTAGCAAAGGAATCAAGAAATGCAGACAGGGAGCCAAGGCCAAACAAGGAAATGTATCAGCCGTACATCGAAGATCTAAGAAACACTTCGAGGCGTAACATACCTCAAAATGATCGAAGAGAGGATCGAGGCCCAAGTTTCCGGGGACTCGTGAGAAAGACCGGGTTTGACAGGCACTCGGGACCGATGGAGGGACCCCGATTGTCGGAATACAACTTCAACATCGGTGCCTTAGACATCGTATCTGCCATTGGTAAGATTAGAGACACAAGATGGCCCAAGCCCATACATACCAATCATTCTTAGAAGAACTCCAACTTAATGTGTAAGTATCATGGTACTCATGGTCATAGAACCGAGGACTGCAGGCAGGTTAGATAGGAGGTAGCCGATTGTTTAACGAAGGGCACCTTCGAGAATTTCTCAATGATCGGGCCAAGAATCATTTACGAGAAATGGATGCAAACAGGAAGAATGAACCGGAATATCCTTAACATGTCATGCACATGATCAACGGTGGAGTCGGCGTCCCACATGAATTCATATTCAAACGTACCAAGGTATCCATCACAAGGGAGAAGCGGACTCGGGACTACATACCCGAGGACACTCTTACATTCAGTAAGGAAGACATCGAGGCCTTATCTCAGCCTCACAATGATGCACTGGTAATTTCTATCCTTTTAAATAAAGTTCAAGTTAAACGTGTTCTCGTGGATCCAGGTAGCTCAGCAAATATAATCAGATCAAGGGTCGTGCAGCAGCTCGTGCTACTCAACCGAATCATACCCGCCTCTCGAGTCTTGAATGGATTCAACATGGTGAGTGAAACAACGAAGGGGGAAATCATCCTCCCAGTCAATGTGGATGGAACCATACAAGACACCAAGTTTCATATCATCGAAGGTGATGAGGTATAATGCTCTACTTGGAAGGCCATGGATCCATAGCATGTGGGAAGTGCCATCAACTCTTCATCAAATGATGAAGTTCCCAACAAAGGATGGCATGAAAATAGTATATGCAGAGCAGCATGCAGCTAAGGAGATGTTCGTGGTGCACGACTTGGCACCAGTATCGACACCATCTACCTCGGAGAAATCAAAGGACAAACATGTAGACAAATAGCAATCACAGCCCATACCCTCGGTTGAGCCCGAGGGACAGGAGCCCGATGAATAAGTGGTCGAGGACAAAGAAGAGATTTCATCACCCCTAGAGCCTCCGTTGTCCCCAAGGGATCAAATGCAACGAAGTCCACAGTCAAAGAACTCGAGTAGGCCGTATTCATCAAGCATCTTCCGGAATGAAAGGTATACCTGGCAACGGGATTACCCCCCAAACCCAGAAAAAAACTAATTCATTTTTTTATTGATAACATTGACTGCTTCGCTTGGTCCCACTTAGATATGATAGGGATCCCACCGGAGATAACCACTTATCGACTAAGTGTCGACCCCAGGTTCAAACCGGTGAAGTAAAAAAAGATACCTGAGTCCAAGATAAAGCATGCATTCATCAAAGATGAGGTAACCAAACTTCTCAAAATATGATCCATTAGGGAAGTAAAATACCCTGAATGGCTAGCTAACGTAGTGGTAGTCCCCAAAAAAGGGAATAAAGCATGCCCTAAAGATTCTTTCCCACTGCCCAACATCGATCGATTGATCGATGTCACGGCTGACCGCGAGATCCTTAATTTTCTCAATGCCTATTCCGGGTACAATTAAATTCAATGAACTCGGAGGACCGGGAAAAGACTTCGTTCATCACAAAGTATGGTACATATTGCTACAATGTAATGCCCTTCGGGCTAAAAATGCGGGAGCAACATATTAACGCCTAGTTAATAAAATGTTCGAACATCAAATAGGCAAATCTATGGAAGTTTACATTGATGGCATGTTAGTTAAGTCCCTGTGCTCAGAGGACCATTTGACTCATTTGTTGACGACGTTCGATATCCTAAGAAGATACAACATGAAACTCAACCTCGAGAAATGCGCTTTTGGAGTCGGCTCGGGCAAATTTTTGGGCTTCACGGTGTCAAACATGGGGATCAAGATCAAACCCAAAAACATCAAAGCCATCGAGAAGATCACCGTAGCGTCAAACCGGGTGGATAGCTGCCTTAGGACGATTTATCTCTAGGTCATTATATCGGAGTCATCATTTCTTCTCCCTACTTAAGAAGAAAAACAACTACGCATGGACTCTGGAGTGTCAACAATCCTTGGAAAAATTAAAATGGTATCTCTCGAGCCCGCCCTTATTTCATACTCGAAGGTGGATGAAACACTATATTTGGCTGTGTCCGAGGTAGCGGTAAGTGGCGTGTTGGTTCAAGAAGAGCAAGGTACCCAATTTCTTGTCTATTATGTAAGTCGGACCCTAGGAGATGCTGAAACCAGGTATCCGCATTTAGAAAAATTAGCCTTAGCATTAATAAGTTCATCTAGGAAGTTGAAACCATATTTTCAATGTCATCTTATATGTGTATTAACTACATATCCAGTTCGAAACATTTTGCATAAGCCCGAATTATCGGGCCGATTGGCCAAATGGGCCATCGAACTCGGAGGGTATGATATCGAGTATCAACCTCGAACGACTATCAAGTCTCAAATTTTGGCAGACTTCATGGCCGATTTTACGCATGCCCTCGTGCCCGAAGTACAAAACTAACTCTTGTTAAAAATGGGCACATCATCGGGGGTATGGACCCTTTTAACTGACGGTGCCTCAAATGTGAAAGGGTCTAGGATCGGCATAGTCCTAAACCACCTACAGACAGCATCATTAGACAATCTATAAAAACTAACAATGAGGCCGAGTATGAGGCCATGATTGCAGGTCTCGAACTAGCCAAAGGCCTGGGAGCAGAGGTCATCGAGGCAAAATGTGACTCTATTTTGGTAGTAAACCAAGTAAATGGAAGCTTCGAGGTTCGAGAAGATGGGATGCAAAGGTACTTAGACAAGCTTCAAGTGACATTACATCACTTCAAAGAGTGGACCCTGGTCCATGTACCTGGAGAATAGAATAGCGAGACTGATGCACTCGCAAACTTGGGCTCATCTGTTGAAGAAGATGATATTGTCTCGGGGACTGTCGTCCAACTATCAAGGTCGGTGATCGAAGAAGGATATGCAGAAATTAACTCAACAAGTCTAACGTGGGATTGGAGAAATAAGTATATTGAATACTTGAAACATGGGAAGCTCCCCTCGGACCCAAAAGAATCGAGGGCCCTCCGAGCAAAGCAGCTCAATTTTTACTCGATGGAAATGGAACATTATATAGAAGGACCTTCGACGGACCAATGGCAGTATGCTTAGGACCGGGGGACACTGGTTATGTGCTACGAGAAATCCACGAAGGTACTTGTGGGAACCACTCTGGTGTCGATTCTTTGGTTCGCAAGGTGATTGGAGCGGGGTATTACGGGGATAACATGGAAAAGGACACCAAGGGGTTCGTTCAAAGATGTGATAAATGCGAAATATTTGCACCGATGATCCATCAACCCGGTGAACAAATACACTCAGTCCTATCCTCGTGGACATTCATGAAATGGGGGATGGACATCATCGCCCTCCTACCAACGGCCCCAAATAAAGCTAGATTTATCTTATTTATGACTGACTACTTCTCAAAATGGGTAAAAGCGCAGGCCTTCAAGAAGATAAGATAAAAAGAAGTCATCAACTCCATATGGGCCCACATCATATGCCGATTCGGGATTCCCTCCGAGATAACATGCGACAATGGAAAGCAGTTCATCGGCAGCAAAGTATCAAAATTCCTCGAAGACCATAAAATCAAAAGGATCCTATCAATGCCTTATCACCCAAGTGCAAATGGTCAAGCTGAGTCCACAAACAAAACCATCATCCAAAACTTAAAGAAGAGGTTAGATTATGCGAAGGGGAAATGGAAAGAAGTGTTGCCCGAAGTACTATGGGCATATCGAACAACGTCAAAGTCAAGCACGGGGGAGACCCCATTTTCTTTGGTATATGGGTCTGAGGCATTGATCCCAGTCGAGGTGGGGGAACTGAGCGTGAGATTTCAACATACCACCGAGTACTCGAACAACGAGGCCATGAACACTTCCCTCGAGCTACTAGATGAAAAACGTGAAGCTGCATTAGTTCGAATGGCCGCTCAAAAACAAAGGATCGAAAGGTACTACAACAGAAGAACAAACCTCAGCTACTTCGGAGTCGCGGACTTAGTTCTAAGGAAAGTCACCCTCAATACTCGAAACCCAAATTAAGGGAAGTTAAGCCCAAATTGGGAGGGATCGTACCGTGTCCTCGGGGTCGTAGGCAAAGGATCCTACAAACTTAGCACAATGGTAGGCGAGCAACTACCAAGCAATTGGAATATATCGTTGTTGAAATGCTATTACTGCTGAGGTATGACCTTCTCCCCTTTTCCATTTGCATTTAAAACTAATTCCTTCCATGTGTTCGATTGGAAACATCGAGGCCCCCTTCAGCTCGAAGTCCTTGGATTTTAAAGCATGCGTTGCACTCTTTTTCCCTTAGATCGGGTTTTATCCCAAATGGGTTTTACCGGCAAGGTTTTTAATGAGGCAACATCTATATGCTACCTAAGAAAAATTCAACGAGTATTCAAGGATTCTTTTTTCAATCAACCTCGAATACTGGGGGGCATCACCCTCGGTGGTAATACTTTCAAAGAAAACAACGCATGCCAATGAGGGCCTCGATAGGAGAATGTTATAATGGGCCAAACGGTCAAATGAACCGTATCCATGTAGAATAGTCGATCCCCCGATGGAAACAACATGTACGCATGTATCAATTACTCAAAGAATCATTCTTAGTATATCAAAACACTTTGTGCCTAAAAGAAGTCTGTTATTTTCACATTTAACGGCTCAAGGGCCAAATACACCTGAATACTCGGGGACTTTTATCGACAGTCAATACGTAGAGTCGTCAAATACTCGAGACTATAAGACTTCAATGAGGCATACCCAAACTTATAAGACCTCAATGATGCATACTCAAACGTATAAGACCTCAATGAGGCATACTCAAACTCATAAGACCTCAATGAGGCATACTCGGCCTTAAAAAAGGAATCCCCTCGATATTAAGGCCAAGGACATATCACTCAGGGACTAAAGGCTATGACCATATAAAAGACTACGGTCATATGAAAAGGCTATGGTCAAAATAATACGGCTCGGAAACGTCCGACTTCCACCATAAAACTAAAGGCCTTCAAATACTTCGAAAAACCGGTTAAATTAGGCTACCCTCGGCAAAAACAAAGGGGCTTCGATAAAATGAGCCCCCGAATAATGTGAAGGCTTCGAAAATATCAGACTTCAAGAAAACCTCAAGAGGTATTCAATTATCGTCTCACATCGACTTGCCCACGAGGTTCCAATCAATCGAACTCGTCGAAAATTTGAACGAATATAAAAACATGCCAAAGCATAAAAAATATTTTACTAAGTCTTTATCCCGAAAGAAGGAAAATTGTAGCCATTTTAGAGGTCGAATTGGCCCAATCTAAAAATAGCCTAGGGGCCAATATGTAGAGCCTAAGGGCCAATTTAAAGAGCCTAAGGGCCAATCAGAAGAGCCTAAGGTCCAACTTAAAGAAGTTAAGGGCCAATCGAAAGAGCCTAAGGTCCAACTTAAAGAAGCTAAGGGCCAACCTAAAAGAGCCTAAGGGCCGATGTTTTAAAGCCTAATGGCCAATACTTAAAAGACTTAAAGGCCGAAGTACACCATGCTCGAGACCTTTCCCAGTTCAGAATCGAAAATCCCAAGCTAAAAGATCGGACCTTAAGTGGTCACCTATTATAGATCATCGATCAAAACACAAAACCTAAGGGTTTTATATTCTAGGTCCAACATAAAGATGACCGTCAACAAAATTCATTCCTCAAGAAAAGACAAAACAGAAAGTAACACAAAACGAAGATGAAACAAAAGATTCTTTATATACAGATGATGGTCCAAAATTATGTTTACAAAACTCCCACACGGAGCCCTTACACAAAAGAAGGAAAATGAAAGAAGCTTAGTCTACTATCGGGGTCACTCGATCGGAGGCAGTTTCCTCAGGAGCTGCATCTTCGAAGGCTTGACCTTCGGCGGACTCTTTCTCCTCGGGGACTTCATCTTCATCCCCACACTCTCGGAGCCGCTGGCAGAATCCTTATCGGAAGAGATCAATGTCGCTGCCTCTTCTTCCAAGGCCTTCACCTCCTCGATCTCGGCAGAAAGATCAAAACCTTCGGCGCGCACCTCCTCGAGGGTTTGCCTTTGAGATTCCAGCCGAGCTTGATTGATGGCACGTGTTAACTTAAGCTCGGCTGCATCAGCTGCCTTCTTAGACTGAGCATTGGCAGTAGCAGTATCATTTCAATATGTAGACAAGATTGCATCAGCTTCAGACATGAACTTGGACAATTCAGCGACCGACTCAGCATGAAGCTCTTTATATTTGCGGCTCTCCTCTTTTGCATTCTTAAGTTGGTGCTCAGTCAAGGTCAACTTTTCCCGAAGAGTATCCTTCTCGAAGTCCAGATCATCCACGAGTTGCTTCAACCCGAGGATCTCAACATCTTTGACCTTAAGTTCCTCCTAAAGTTGCCCCACCAGGTCGTCCTTCTGCTTAAGCTACAAAAATCGAGTTGAAATTTTATAAACCAAAACAAGTATGCATAAAATAAGCCCACAAAGGATGTGTTACCTGCTCGACGAACTCGGCTCGCTCTATGGACACCTTCTCCGAACGTGCTCGAAGATCGTTGAGTTCCCTCTCTCTTTTGGCATAAAGAGCCTTGAGTTCATCCAACTCTGACATAAGCTTCCTAAGCTCATCTTCGCAATGGGCCAGCTCAGCTCATGACTTGGAAAAGGCTTGGTCGAAGAGCATCACGGCCTAAAACACAAAGGAAGGAGGTCAGAAAGGCAAGAACCAAACTCAAAATATAGTTGTTAAGTAAAGAATTACCTGTTTCCGAAGCTTCTCGGCCTCTTCAAAGATGAATGAGGCATCAAGGTCGGGGTCTTCCTCAACCTGGCGAAGCATTCTCAAAATATATCATTCTCTTTGTGGGATGCCCCCACGTTGGGGGTCTCCATATCTTGGGCATCCCGTATTTTCTCTAGAGAAAACGACAGGCCTAGCGGAGAGTCATCCACTTCAATTACCCCGAGTGGCTCAATCGGGGCCTTCTCCTGCCTCCGAGGAAGTTCGAGGTTGGGCCCCCCGAGTTCCTTGATGAGGGATCCACAGGACAAGGCGTGTCCTTATCATCGGTCAGTTTGGGGACTTTGCTCGAGCTCCCCTCAAAAACATCCTCAGCCCGAGATTGAACCATATCGGCATCCTTCAATTCAGCAGCCTTCGGCTCAGCAGCTTTATAAGCATTGGTGCTTCCTCTTCCTTTAATCACTAACGAACATTCATCGTCCTCTTCGTCCTCAGCACGAAGACTTTCGGCGGCTTTCAAAGTTAAGGCCACCGTATCGGCCTTAGGCTTTCGATCTTTGGTTTTCTTGGGCTTCGGGGATTCAGCCGACGAATCTTTCTTTCTCTTCTTATCCTTGGCGGGTTTTTGGGTCTCTACCTTGCAAGGTGGGGGAGGCCTCATGGAAACAGCATCTCCGAGGCCTACACAAACGTAGAGTTGAGTATATTGCCAAGAGTTATTTCGCTAAGGGATTCAAATATGCTAATGATAAGAACTCACCGTGGTTTTTGGCCTCCCATTGGCCTTTGTCCAAGTCGCGCCAGATGCGCTCAGTATAGGTGGAGGTGGAAGCCAGTTGCCGAACCCAGCCCGGAAGGTCCTTAAGTGCATCGGGGTACCAATCGACGGCTGCATCATAAAAAAAGAGTTAGTTCGAAAGAAAGAGAGAAAATTTAATTAATGAAACATACTCGATGAATCTATACTTACGTTTCATATTCCATTCCTCGGGGAATGGCATATTTTCAGTAGGAATCAGGTCGGAGGTCCTAACTCGAACGAAGCGGCTCATCCACCATCGGTCGTTATCTTCATCGATGCTAGCGAAGAAAGACTTCAAAGATCGACGTTGTAATTTTATCAAGCCACCTCGATAGAGACGAGGGATGTATAGTCTAATTAAATGGTTGAGGGTAAAAGGCATCCCCTCGACCTGACTCGAAAAATACCTAATCAGGTGAACAATTCTCCATAAGGAAGGATAGATTTGGCTGAGTGTCAGTCGACAGAAGTTGAGGATTACTGGATCTAGCGGGGGCAAAGAAGGTTCTACGGGACCTAAGGTGAATGGGTATGTATATACGCTTAGGTAACCTTCTTTGTAAGTGGTTATGTCCTCTTCAGGTGAAGGGATATCCACTTGTGCTACATCCTCCCAACGGCAATCCGCTTTCACTTGTTCGAGTTTGGTTATTAAGCTGATATACCGAGACATGGATTCACGTCGTCCTACAATCGAGGCAGGTTTGTCGACCTTGAAATCAGAAGACGTATCAAAAGGCCCGAGGGTACACTCCTCAATGCGAGGAGGTACCACCATTTTGTTTTTAGACGAGCGTGAAGACGAATGGGCTTTCTCTTTTTGGGGAACTGTCTTAGAAGTTTTTGCCATTTTTGCTGTAAATATTCAGAGGGAGAAGAAAAAGTTGGTTGGGGAATGAGCAGATGCAGAGAGGAGTTGATGAAGATTTGAAGCTATTCTAGAAAGTAAAAATTTGAACAATGAAGGATTGGAATATTTATAGAGGCTGCCTAAGCGTGTTAGAGAAGCTAAAACGACGGCCAATAGCTGTTATCAATTAATAGTTTTCGAAAATTGTGCGAACGTAACCTTTGCACGGCTTTTCAGTCATGCCAATCGCTGACCTCACGTGACTGACATCATTATTGGAGCATCGAAGGGTCAAGAATCAAAATGTTTTTTATCACTCCATTCTAAGAAATGTGGGGACTATCTGTATACGGCCAAAATCAGAGAAGCCTGATTTCAAAGTCTCTATTGTGTTTCGAGCCCGAGCTCGGAAGACTCGAAGTAAGGATCGAGTCCGATATCATAATGCATACCTCGAGAGAGCACATCGAAGGTCCGACACGGCCTACCTCGAGGCAGTACAATTTCGATGACACTCAAGAAAGAACGAGAATTTCTCAAGGGCATATAGGTTAAGGCGTATATCTCAGGATTGGTTAGTACAAATCCGTACTAGGCGGTTATATAGAAGTACCAATAGTATATTTTACTGTAAATAGATAAATGTTTTCCCCTCTTGTATAAAGGGGATTCCAACCATTTGTAAACATCATCATTCACGGTAATAGAACATTCTACTCTGCCTTTCTCGTTCATTGTGCTCAAGATTGTTCTACAGATTTATTGATCCCACTTTGTTGTTCTTACTTTATCACTCATAGCTCACCTCGAGGCCCCCGAATATCGGGCTCGAGGTCCCTATTGCTCTAGCAATATTGGTTTGGTTTATCAATTATTTCTCACTTACACTTAATATTTCTTGTTTATTTACTAGTATTGGAATCAATCACATATTTTTAAAACCACAAATCAAATATAATTTTTAAAACCATTTACGCGGTAAACAATTATAATTGGGTATGCAGTGCAGTATTAGAGGAAAGGAAGAAATAGATTAGGATTCGCGAAAGGTCTAGCAGAACGGGTGTACCAGTTGGTGATGTTATTGTCTTGGGTGTGGGTCTTTTGTCGAAATGGAATGGCTTTTCTTTTTCTCTTTTTATTTATCATTTATCGTGAATGGGGGAATCATTACACTCCATCTATTTTCATTGTCCAAATCTTTGACAACACGAAAAAACCATAGTTCAACTCTTTGACAACATGAAAAATGCTTGGGACTGAACACATCCCCCTTTACTTAGTAAGGCTTAGGAACGATATTGGAAAATGATTGTTGAATATAGTTACTCACCTCACAACCCAATTTTCTCTGTGGGGTGTATACCGGCCGGGTTGCTGCCCGGAGGACCAAACCTGACTGCTGTGACAAGCTTGGTATACTGTCTTCCCTTTATCAGCAGGCGATATAGTCGCATTGTAATTATTCCACCAGTACGGGTCACATTATCCGGATGTAACAGTGTAGTAGCAACTACAGACAAGGTGTTCCCTTCTTCCCCCATTTCTTCCCATTTTATCAACGAATTCATCGTAAGGATAATATGAGATGGTTCATGAGTATTGATACGATGTGGTCTCGTGGATTGGGTCACTTAGGATGAGTGTTGTTTGATTTTTTCTATGCTTTGAATGGAACTATTATTATTTCTAGTGCAAGTCCCGAGTAAATCGGAAGAGGAGGCTCAGTTGGTAATGGTTGAATCAACATGATTGTGGTAGTGATCAATTTCTTCAGCGTGAAGTTATACATGTGGTTTATGTTACACCCCATGTTTTCGTACGTGAAAGTACGGCATAAGTAAATTGATATAAGCTCGGAAATGAGATGTTACCTTCCACATTTTTGTACGTTAAAGTTTCGTCGTAAGCTAATCATGTATGTTCGGGAATGATATTATATTGAGATTATAAGCATTATGCTATTTCAAACAAGTGATAAGTAAATTCGTGAAGGTGAAAGGGTAAGCGAATCGAAAAAAATGAGTTTCGTCGAAGTTTGACATATTGGGATAAAATATGGGCCGAGTTAAAATACCCGATATTTATGGACTAGTGTCATACAAGGTACCACATGACCATGATAATATGATGTATAAGGTATGTGCGAAGTGAGTAACATTTTAAGTAAGTCGAAATAATTTTTAATTATGTGGGTAATTGGTTAATTATTGAATAATGGGACATTACCTAATTAATTAATAATTAATGATTTATTAATTAAAGTCTTTGGATAAAGATTGGACACAAAACGTGGCAGCCACATAAAACTACATTAAGTGACTCATGTATTATGTAGCAAGGTGTCCATTAAGTGATTCACCCCTCTTTAGTCTTTTGAACGAAATTTGCATACAAATCTTCACTTTAGCACATGCAAGCTAATGATTGCTTACCCCCCTTGAGTTTAGGAGCTACAAGTATCATTTTAGCACAAAGTTAAGCCAAATGTGACAATGGTTGGAGCTGGTATATTGTCAAAACCGTGTATAATTTCATACAAATTTTATATGTGATTTTCTACTATCAAATCTCATATAAGAATACTTAATATTTAGCAATGTCGGATTTTGCGATTCTAAGGAAGTACGGTACAATCTTTTACAAGAATATTATACGGATTTTCCCTACTTCGATGCATGTGTTAGAGAGATTGTCAAGAGAATCGACTCGGGTATGTTAAGGCTATCCCTTCTTTCCTTTTGGCATGATCTATACATTACAAACGAAACGAGTAAATGCACAACTTCCATAAATGACTCTATTTATAGAAGTACTAGAGGTGTCTATGTTCTTGAATTCCCATATGTCTTATTATTCTATCGTTTGTTCATGGGTCTCAAAAAATACGTAAGTTGATAAAGTTTGTTTCATGATATTAATCAGAGGTATAATGGTCTTATGATGTTCCGAGAGATTTTATTAACGTACTTTTCATGCACCGCATTCATTTATACATGTACATTGACCCATGACCAGACGGTGTTACGCGTATATATATATATATATATATATATATATATGTATGTGTGTGTGTGTGTGTGTGTGTGTGTGTGTATATATATATATGTATGTATATGGAATATGGGAAAAGATTACGACGTTATATACGCACCACCACCTGATCAGCTGGTATACATTGATGATTTGACCACAGTGGCCGAGATGATATGATGGGATGCCCTCAGAGGCTTGATGATGTTATGAAAACATGTACCTATGCACGACATTGCATTCATACGCATATGCATGGCACTATAAGTATTTCATGATTTAATTAGTTATTCAGACTTACAGGTTGAGTTAGTTACATGATATTAATCAGAGGTATAATGGTCTTATGACGTTCCGAGAGATTTTATTGACGTACTTTTCATGCACCGCATTCATTTATACATGTACATTGACCCATGACCAGACGGTGTTATATACGCGTATATATGTATATATATATATATATATATATATATATGTATGTGTGTGTGTGTGTGTGTGTGTGTGTGTGTATATATATATATGTATGTATATGGAATATGGGAAAAGATTACGACGTTATATACGCACCACCACCTGATCAGCTGGTATACATTGATGATTTGACCACAGTGGCCGAGATGATATGATGGGATGCCCTCAGAGGCTTGATGATGTTATGAAAACATGTACCTATGCACGACATGGCATTCATACGCATATGCATGGCACTATAAGTATTTCATGATTTAATTAGTTATTCAGACTTACAGGTTGAGTTAGTTACTCTATATTTCTTCCATGTCTTTTGTATACTTATTTGTGTGTGATCACGCCAACTACGCCTTATAAAAAGGACTACGCGGTCATTGCAAATATAATCTGAGTGTTATGCCCTGAGTCGAATCCCACAGGGAATTAACCTATCAATTATTGTTGTTAGAGTCACTCGATTCTTCGTAATCAACCTCCCAGAGATTATGAATAACAGTTGTTGGTGTTTTACGAACTAAGACTGAATGAAAATAATTAAACTAGAAGATAACTATAGCTAGGTTATAAACAAATGTGAGAAGGATCTAAGGTTATGTGTTACACCCCATGTTTTCGTACGTGAGAGTACATCGTAAGTCAATTGAGTGAGATAAAAAATAAGATTATATTTGATGGAATATATAGTAAGTTAATAATGTTACCTTGGAGGTTAAAAATATTTAAGATCTTGAATAACGAGTACCAACAGGATTGGAAAGCTTACAAGCTAAACCAATTGAAGAAAATAAGATTCGCCGAAAGTCGACGAGTTTGAAATGTTACAACATGTACTTTAGGGTGAGACTATGGTTCATTACATGATAAGGAGTTTATTCTATGACTTATGTTTGTCATATGATATTCGTGTGCTACGTTTTGAAGTAAAACAAGTTGTGGAACAAAAGTTGGCAAAGGTCTTCACAAGTTACATTCATAATGTGCTGAAAATTAGGTCAAATGTACCTGCTATTTTCTCCCAATATACTTCGAATTAGGGGATGATCTACCTACCAAATTGAATATTTATAAGTCAAGATTCCAACTCATTAAATCGTTCGTCTATACGAAGTCGGAGTAGAGAGATATTCGTGTTTTAGCAAGACTGCGCCAAGTAGCTCTCTATGGGACCCACATAGGCGGTTTAGATATGTTGATATACATAAGACACCTCAACCCCCGTTTTAACTCGTTTAGTTTCAGTATATTCAGACCCTATACACCTTAAAACACTCTCTCAAGGTTCTCTCATGATCCAAGACCCAAACAAAGGGCAAACAACACAAATCAAGTGTCGGGAATCCCGTCGCGCTAGTAAGTTTCTTGTTCTTCTTGTTGTTGCTGATTTTTGGGTGGTTCCAGCTCGTGTGGGATGTTGTTTTAAGTGGTTTAGGTTCCGTAAAATACTCTTCTATGGTTTTAATATCAACCCTAGGTTATTTAAAGTCTTGCAAATGGATTACACCATATTTCAACATCAAAAGTTAGTTCTAGTGAAGAATAACACCTCTTTGAGGTTGTGTTGTCATCGAGGATAGTTGTGGGCTGTGTTTTTCTGAAATTTAAAGTTTTTGCTACTAGTTAAGATGAGTATAACATCCTACTAATTGTGCTTAAGCTTGTCCGTATGTTGGTTAAGTTGTTAGGATAATAAACTACACGATAATATTAGGATGAGCTTATGTCACTTCTATGGTGCTATTTTTCCATTGAGGGTTGTTGTAAGCTAAATATAACTTGGATTCCAACTTAAATCTACTTTAGGAGGTGTGTGTATTGTGTTCTTACAGGTGCTTAAGGTTGTATAGATGTATTTTAAGTTAAATGGTTGGACTAGACATGAACTAGTGAATAAAGTTGCCAATTGAAGAAAGCTGGAGTTGTGGATTGTTTCCTTTGATATAAATATACG